>VZRW01004275.1:1306421-1316527 GCA_013398125.1 Aegotheles bennettii | reverse complement strand
GAGCCGCCCCGGTTCTCCTGCGCGGCGGCAGTAGCGGGCGGGGAGCGATGCCGCCTGCCCCGCGGGGCTCCCCGCAGCCCGCCCCGGCTCCCCGAGGGCGCTGAGTGCAGGCGGGACCCGCGGCTGTCGCTCGCCATGTGTGCTGGTACCGCCTGGCCTCGGCGGCTCCCCGGTGCCCGCAGCCGGTAGCCGGCAGCGGGGCTGAGCGGCGGGACCATGGTGAAGGAGGAGTGCAAAGCGCTGCTGGACGCGCTCAACAAGGTGACCGCCTGCTACCGGCACATGGTGCTGACCATCGGCGGCACCTCGGACTCGCAGAACCTGCGGGAGGAGCTCAAGAAAACGCGGCAGAAAGCCCAGGAGCTAGCGGTGGCCAACAGGAACAAGCTGACCACGGTCCTGAAGGACAAAACCGTGAGTAAGGAAGATAAAGCCGAGTTCGAGAGGCTATGGGTGATTTTCTCCACGTGCCTAGAGATCCTGGAGATCGACATGAGGAGAGCCCTGGAGCTGGGCCACGAGTTCCCGCTAAACGTCCCCAAAAAGCACCTGATCCAGACAGGCATGAGTGGGGGAACCTCTGGCGTGGCCGCCAGGGCCATGAGCGTCCAGAACATGAAATACGAGGCTGAGCACAATATAGACGTGGTGGATTTGAAAGACCTCGAGAACGAAATCAACCAGGTAGGAGAGATGATGTACGAGATGGAAATGAAGGTCAATGTCCCCCAGTGGACAGTGGAGGCTAAGCAAGACCCAGGGGCTGAACTAAAATCCACCGTCAGTGTGGGCGCTTCTTCTATTGGCATGGTCTCTGTGGAGGAAAATAAATCCTTCTGCGATACCAGCAAGGTTCTGGCTGGGATCGTGTTCTCCGCCGTGCTTGTTATCGCTATTGTCCTGGCAGTTTGCGTGGTAAAACTCTCCTAGGGTGCTGCAGGCTCTGACAAGAGCGACCCCCTCCAGGCTGTCTTTGGGGTATTTCACGCCTCACCTTTAATTTCAAAACGGGTCACTTGGATGAGCTGAGAATTCAAACCTAGCACTTGAAAAAAAGCAAAACTATTGCCTCAATGTCCTAAAATGTATGGTTTGTTTCTTCTTGCTTTTTGAAGAAGAGAAATGCAAATCACCCTGCAAAATAGGATGTCTTCATTTGCTGGACTTCCAACAGTTAACTGTCAGGGTATTATCACGACTGGCTATAACAGGGATTTGCCTGCTATTAATAGATCACTATTCTCAGAAGCCTGTATTTTTCGCTCTTGAATAGGCTCTGGTGTTTGCTGCTGGTCACTGTTTACAGAATTTGAGAGAAACACAGATTTGGAGGCTAACACAGGTGTTTTGTCTGACAAAGCCAACAGAACACGGTGGGGGTTTATTTCGGTGGGGGTTTATTTCAGTGGAGGAACGGGGGAAGGATGAAAACCCCCAATAAAAGACTGTAAACAACCTCTAGTTTAGATAAGTTAATGGTTGGGGCGGGGGGAGGTGTGTAGGAGGATGGAGAAAACAGAACAAGCAATGTTTGACACCAAATACTGTTTGTTGATTTAGACTGGAATGTACAGAGCCCCGTTGCATGGGTTGGCACAGCATACACGAATGACTAACTGCTTTACAAATCCAAAGAGAAAAAAGGGGGAGTTGCATACTCAGAAAAAATACTAGCAAGCCTCGTGGTTCTCATCTACCAAGACCTTGTCCTCCCCTGCAGAAAGGCTGATTCCTGCCACTGGTTAAAATTTTTCTTTCTGTAGAAGAGTTTGCTCTTCACATATAGCTATGAAAATAAGAGCAATGACTCTACCCACAGCAGAAGCTGTAGGTTTTTTAAACAGATTTTAGCAAACAAAAATGATGCTGAGTTAAAACAGACATTTCTAATAACCCAAAGAGATCCCCTCTCGTGTTAACAGGCAGGGATTGATGCCTGTATATGTTGTAACATTCCTGCAAGCTTCCGAATTCGGTGCAAAAATCCAGACAAAGCTAAAAATGTGTCTCAAGTTTCCTATCTCATTCACGTCTGATGAAAGATTTGGGAGATAGGAAGCCTGTGGGATTGGTCCAATTTGATACACTGCAATTTTGAGAGAGAAATGCAAGAGCAGCATAAAACTTTCCAGTGCTTCCCCATGGAATTATCAACATTTAAATGTAAAATTGGGGGGACAGACACTAACTTTGTAGAGAACCTCTGTAATGTTTTGTAAAAGGACTTATGTATTATGGTATTTATTATGTGACTTATGGAAATATCTTCTGCTACTGTGAACAGACACCATCCGTTCCAAAATGCTTGGTTCATATAGTGCCATAGGTGTATGAGGCATAAAGACCCTGTGATACTGGGTTTTTAATAGGTTACTATTCTGCATTGGTTATGATGGATGTTATCAAAAAGTAACAGACATGTTTTGTGAAGTTACTAAGCAATAGTCTTCATGCTTGTTAAATTATGTTGACAGCACTCATAAACAGCAAGTATTTGTGAGTTAAGAACTAAACATACTTCGAAAAACTGCAGCAGTTTATTCTTTACAACTTTAAGAGAACTATATTTGGGGAGAAAAAGTGTGTGACAAATTCAAATCTGGTCACTTGCAGGTGAGAAAAAAAATAATGTAGGTGAGGAAAAATCGTAAGCTGAGGCGTGAATGAAAGGCTACAGAATATTGTTACACTGAAGGATGATCGGAGTTCTGCACATCGATCCAGTCTAGCTCCATTCTCGTGGGAATCCAGTTTTATGAGATGACTCCACATTCCTTTCTGTTGTATTTTGCTCATTCCCTAGGACGTGTTTTATACATAGTTAATCCAGGTTTGTAGAGATTTCCGTCAGCATTTGAACAAAGTCAAGCCTGTATTATCGGTGCTAATGTTTCAGTCCGTCTAGACAAGGTGTAAATGCTGTGTGTTGATTTAAAAGAGAAGATCTTCTTCAGAATCATATTGAGTAAATATATTTATGGTACATACAGCAAAAGCTGGAGAAGAATGTATATATTTGAATTGCCACCACTCATCGCTAAAGATTTGTGGGTATTTTCACTCGTACTCTCCTTTTACTTAGTTCACAGGAAGGTGGATAAGAAGTTGGACTCTATTCTGTACTTCTTGAAAATTTGATGGTTTTTTGCAATTAGATCATTTAACAACATGTCCTGAAAACCCAGCTGATGGAAGTCTGGTTTCTGGTGGATAAGTACATGACAACACCTACAGCATTAATTATCTTGTATCTCGGTATCCTGAAGTGGGTATACTGTTTATTTACGGTTAGTTCTGTAGAAAAAATTTTCATAGGTAATCTCATCTTCAAAAGCAAGCCTCAGTGAGTTGGTAAATTGTAATTTTTCAGTCCATTACATTTCTTGAAATTTGGATTTTTTGATAAGGACTCAAAGAATTCATGTAAGTAGCCTATAATTATATAAGTCTTGCTTCACTATGAATATGCACACTATTAGTATTTAAAGGATTGGGCCTTGGAAAAATAATGTATTTTCAAATCGTAAGACAAAGCCAGCTGCAGATTCATTCATCACCAGTTTGTTCCTAAAAATCTGTATAATCTTATAGCTAGACTATCTGCAATTAATAGTTTAAGCAGAATTTTAACAGAGGATTGGCACCATCTAAACGGGTAATGTTCCTGCCATTCGTCTCCTACACTTGATCCAAGTGTATGCTCGGTTTGACACAGTTCAGGCACAACAGCGCACAAAATCAAAACGACGAAACCACTGTTGCCCAAAAGTACTGATGTTTCTTTTAAATTAAGAAATGAAGAGTTGTTGTAGATTTACAGTCTTCGTTTTTATTCCTCACTGGAATGCAACTGGAAGGAGACTTGAAATGCTATTTTTGTAAGTGAAAAATGTGAAGTCAAACTTCAAAATACTCTGTATTTAAATAGCATTATGAAAATGCAAATACATTCATGCTGATCAGTGAATGAAAATGTTACTGTGTTTTCAGTACAAAAGGTGGTCATTGCTTAATTTCAATGTTGTTCTACTTCAGTTCTTTTGTCTTTATTCACGGGATGCACACATTAAACTTGCTGTGTTCTAAAATCTTACTCCTGACTTGAATTATACTGGTTTTGCCTGTGCATGGGTGGTATTTTCTACACTTTGAATAATTCAAACTTGTTACTGTCATTATTTAACTTAAAATAAAGTACATTCTTATAACTTACTGGTTGGCTTGCAGCAGTAATTAAAACCAAACAAAAAGTGGAATATTAATACAGCTTGTCAGTAAACTCTTTTAAACAAGAAGTTCCTATTTCAACCACAGGAATAAAATTAACATGCTAAACCCTCTCGTTACAGTTTTCTTTACATAAATGCACCCTTCTCGAGCTCCCGAAATTGAATATAATGATATATCTTAATATATATTGCAAGGGAATCAGCAGTGTGAAAAGTCAAGAAATCTCTGCCTTGGAAAACAGCTACAATAACATTTATGATAACAGGGACGATGTTGGTTTCAGCACTGCTTTTCCAGCATTGTTGCATGAAGTACAGAATCATTGGCTTGCACAACTGAAAACTAGAGAACATACTAGACTAATATATTAGATCCTCGCTGTGTTAGGATCCAAACTCTGCCCCCTTTCAGCCAGCACAGCTTGCAATTTCTTTAGCAAAAGATACACAACCTAAGGAGTGCGAAATTTGGTCCTGTGGTATTGACAGCAACACGTATGAAACTATCAGAACTCGGTCTGTTAAACTCAGACATTTGTAATTTTATTCCAGGACTTCCAGTCTATCACCACAACTCTCTACACTGTGTTTAGTTTACTAACAAAATGAACACAGAACCATAATTAAAGTGATTCTCCTTACATCGCAAACAACACAACATCAAGCTTCAGCATTGTGAATACGAAATAAAAAGTTCCAAAATTCTTCATGTAAGTATGAAAGTATTTTTTACATGAATGCAATTGCTTAAAAACAGACTAAATGAATGATGATGCCATTAGCTTTTGGATTAAAAATTAAACACATGCTTACTCTTTGTAGTCTGAAAGGATTGGTTACGGGCTTTATTTCCCTTTATTTTCCTAAGGTTTGTGTTGTTTATGTACATTTTCCAGAAATAACTCGTATTTATAAGTGCTAATGGAACTCCTAGTCAACAAATTTACCCTTCACAGACTTTCATTATATAAAAAGTCATTCAGTAAGACCAGTGGATTACAGATCTCTAAGTGCTTTCTCTCAATACGATTATGTAAGTCTTTTAATGCAGGACAAAATAGTAGTCTACACGTGAGCAGCACTTGCTGTGGTAAGCATACAGTCAAAATGGGACTAGAAAAGAATGGCTTTCATATAAAATTATCTGCATGTGTTGAGGGAAGGACAAGAAAAGGAAGGATATGGATGTATTTAGTAAGTATGTCTTCATCTTATGTTAGCAAAGTATGTTTTTAAAATGATGTAATAGCATCGTAAGGTTAAACTGTAGCTTCTTTGTAAGAAGGTGTATCTTACATCCAGTGGGACAAAGAATGTAAAATATCCCTGAGTGGAACTGACCACCTATTCTCTGATTAACTCAATGCAGAATAAGAGTAAAAATAGTTTGATTTGCTGCACATTGATACCACTTTCACAAAAGACAACCCTTTTCCCTCTTACGTTTCACATTACAAGGGATTCTCTATCAGAAAAAGGTGGTCCCCGAAGGCTGGATTCCGTCATCCATCCTGACAGCTTGCTGCTGCAGTACTGTGATGCAGTTGGAAATGTAGCTTAATCAGCTCCCACTCACTAAACCTGTGGAAAGCTGTAAAGTCACATGGCATTTAGCCAGCATGAAGGCTCTTCTGCATCTCGTACAGCCAAGCATGGGCAGTTCATGCTGGAAGCAATCTGACTAGAAGCCACGTAGGCAAATACAAATAGAATTACAGCATCTCTGAAAATCACCCACAGAGGGTAGTTAGCAAAAGCAATCATGTTTATTGCTCAGTTCCAGTATATTATCAGAGTATCTACTGTGGTCTTCCCAAGTGTCAGAAACTGACTTCTTGAGCCTCCACGGGATGGGCTTTTATTTCATTAGACTGTATGTTTTTCTTTTATTTACATAGTATTGCATGACATTATCATATACTTACTAATAACATCTCCACCAAATTAAACAAATTAAATCCTCTAAAAGCTGGTTCTAATTCAAATGCACAGAAATAGAAGTCAATCATACTATGTGTGGTCTGCTATTTCAGGCAGTTTTCTACTATGTGTTAAAATAATCACTGAAGTCTGTGATCAGCCAAGTCTGTCTCTCACACACAAACATTTAAAGAACATACACAGTCGAACTCATTGATGTGTCAAAGCATGAAGGAATTACATAGTCTAAAACATGACTTCAAAAATGATGAGGTTTTTTAAGTAAGTACGTCAGGTCATACAGCTATGTATAGCAGTGTTGAGGAAAAAAACTGTTTAAAAATTCAAGTGCAATTCCTTTGTATGATCTTGAAGAATTTATATATAAATAGCATAAACCTTGGGGGAGAAACAAGTGGAAAACATGAGAAAAGAAGACAAAAGACAATATTTAACTATTTATACCATATAAAATGACTGAGGAGTACCAGACACACCAAACATGATACTCCCTTAGTAACCGAATCTAATATGCTAATTGCATGTGTAACTTATATATATATATATGCACAGTTGAGTTCTGGGTCCTAAGGGGAGTGATTTGATTCGTAACTCATGTAAGCCTCCACTGCTTAGTTTAGTGAGAAATGCCACGTGTGAAGACAATTCATGTAATTAAAAACTGCAGACTTAGAACCATAATTTCCGTTTGCATGGCATGTAATCCATTATGCATCTGTTGAAAGTACAACATTTCCAGTTGTTAATACTATCTGTAACCTAGTTTTCTGATCTGCTTTGATTTGTTGGAATATTGTTTTGTATGAGGATAGTTATATTATTTATTTTTATTCAATCTACATAATGGTGCTATAAACCTGCATTTTCTAGATTTGACTTTTATTCACATTTTGGACACAGTACTTGGAAAACTATACAGTAAATAATCTATTTACTTTTTATGTTACTCGTTAAATCTGCTTATTCATTGATATTATATGAGCTAAACAATCTAAACACTTTAGAATGTTATTTTGAAATAAGCCAGTTTAAGAGGTAGTAGACATGCTCAGTGAAGTCTCAATTTTTTAAAAATTTGAGGTTGTAACAATTTGTTTGATATAGTAGACATTGCATCTGCATGGGGACAAAGCTTTTACCAGACGCATATAAATTAAACTGAGAACTGACAGTATAATCATCTCCAACTCACAGGATAGCATACAAGCCAAATTAAATTGTGAAATAAGGATAGACCTTGGTTTTATCTGAAATTAATTATTACAGTGATGTGATCTGCACCAATCTTTATGCGCAAAATGTATGCAATCTTGCAACAAAAAGGAAATACAAGTGAGATGAGCTCTGCATTTCAGCATAATATGTGGAAGAAACCAGTCATCTACATTGGAGATGAAGAAATTAAACTTGCTTTATAGATACCTTACACCTAGTTGGCTTTAAGACATTTTCTATATTCCTTTGAGCTATCTCCAGCAAGTTAGCTCTGGCTTTGAGAGAGCACATGCACAGTCACAGCACTTAACTTTTACCTTTCTTAGTAGAAAACTGAAAGGGGGTAAAACACCCCTTTGCACCCTTAATCTTTGCTCAAAGAGTTTGAGTGTTCATCCTTAGAGCCTCGTGCCACTTCCAGTCCTGATAATGGCATCAATTAAAGACTCATGTGCTCCTGGAATTTTGCATGAGATGACTTCAGCTTTGCCATGAATGGCTATTGAACAACTCTTCATAAGACAATACTTGAAAGGAAGTTAAAAAATTATCATCAACAGGGTAAGGAATGTCATCTTTCCTAGGAGGAACAGGCGCCTTACATACCCCAGGACTGTGGGAAAAAATGCAGCAACTGGAGTAGAGAATAATGTTTGCCTTAACTTGCACTTGGCTGTCTTTGGTCCCAAAGGACTGATTCAGATGCTGACAACAGTCATGAGCAATGCTATAACCACACAACTATTTCTCTATCAACAGTCCTGGTATTCTCTGTGCTTGAGGTTGCAAACAGCAGCATATAGGCCAGCCACACGTCCAATTTCCACTCCCCCTGCAAGAATGCCTAAGAAATTAGATCTGCTACATTTAATACCAGTGAAACCCGAGGAATTGTTTTCCAGGATATTCCTGCTTTACATACTAACGCTTGTGAGACTTCAGACTGTGCCAGGTAAAAAAAATACAAAAAAAATCCATTTAGAAACTTAACAATATAATTTGCACTATTCTGTATTGTATTTTCCTAAAGATGTTCTGAAATAGTGTCCCAGGGATATCAGACATTGCATTTTTGCCATAGTAAGACAGTTTTGTATATGTGCTGGTATTAGAACTGATTTGAAAATGACACTGCTCGTTATTGGTACGTGAGTACTTTCCACTTAAAATGCCTCTCTGCTGACGTGATCTGACATAATGGACCCTAAGTTGGGTTTTTTTATCAGCCATCAAGCTCTCTGAACGTTAAATCTTGGAAAACATCAGTAGTTCATTAATATTTCACCAGTAGAGCAGCTTTTAGGCAAAGCACATTCCTAACAAGATGTATACTTAAACACTAAAATAGGTAACTATCCGAAGAGTGCAAAAGGCAAACAAATATGAGGCAAACAGTGGTTTTATGTTCAAAATGCCTTCCACTGGGAAACAAGCACATTAGTGGACCTTGTGCTTCCATTGCCCAAGGTGGTAATCATTGATGAGCAATAACAAATTAGTATGAAAAAGGATGATAGAGTTACAAGATGTCCTAATTTTAGCTGTGTATTTGGTCACAATGAAGGAATGGAGAGGGAATGCAGAGTTGTACACTGTCTGGTGATACCGCAGCTGGTGTTCTGCCTGT
This sequence comes from Aegotheles bennettii, assembly GCA_013398125.1. Classification (NCBI taxonomy): domain Eukaryota; kingdom Metazoa; phylum Chordata; class Aves; order Caprimulgiformes; family Aegothelidae; genus Aegotheles; species Aegotheles bennettii. The sequence continues at coordinate 1,307,515 of VZRW01004275.1, read as the reverse complement.
TTCAGTACCACCACCTGGCTGGCTGACCCATTCTCTGCTGCCTGCAGCCTAGAATCAGGACAAACTCACGGCCCAGCTGTGTCTGTGCAGACCTGACTGAATTTTTGGTTTTGTCAACTGCCATATTCCAGCATCCTGCTGGTTTTCAGTCACAGTGAGCCACATCTCACGGGCATTAAGTACATGCTCAAGCAGCAAATAAAATGGAGAAGCTGTCAGAGGCACGTGTGGGTATGTATTTGCCAGACAGAATCTAGCAAGAGAAGGATTATGAATGAGATGATTCTCTGTTACATTCTTACAAAATTTCTCAACCCGTGGCATCAGCTTTCTTCTGCCTAAACTCCTCACAAATAAACAAACAATCTATAAATGGAGGAATGAAAAATCAAACATTAAATTAACAAAATAAAATGTTTCCTAAAGTGAAATGTCTGTTCAAAGGATTTTTTCAAGGTTTTGCTATCCTGTTTGAATGCAACTTTTTTTTCAGCTAACAAGGTACTTAAAAGCCTCAAAAAAGTAGAGCTCTGTAATAAAAATTGATTAAAATTCTACATATTCCACCCCTTTGAAGTCTACTAGAAGGAATTCAAACAACTTGGAGCATGACGTGTTTCATTAAAGACCTAAAAGGGTTTTCCAACAACCCCCTCGGTGTGGAACGGAGATGAGGGGCTTTCTCCGGGCCGGCCGGCTCAGGTCAGCAGCAATATCGATCACAACCCGGGGTCCTCGGGTATTGACCCTGTGCTGACTCCCAGGGCTGGACCCACAGACCCCTCAGCAGCACTAAGGAGACTCCGGGACCCGAGGTCGCTATGCGACATCTCCAGCTTGTCCCGCTGTGAGTGCCCGCGGTGCTGTGACACCTCAGGAGTGCCAGCGACTCCAAGCCACAGCTTTTCAAGGAAATGGAAAGTCATCGCCTCGTTTTTCTCAGCCCCGTGCCTGCAAACCCTCCGTCTGTCCCTAAGCCCTTGCCCTCTGAGGACACTGCTTACCGGCTCAAGGCGGATCGGGGCTGAGGCATTACTGCCGGGGCCTGGCAGGCCCCCCGGGCCCCGCCCGCCCGGCGCAGGTGCGCGGTGCCG
>VZRW01004275.1:1286051-1299625 GCA_013398125.1 Aegotheles bennettii | reverse complement strand
GGGCTGGGCGCGGTGGCGGAGGTTAGGGAGTGCGTTCTTACGAGGGAGAGTGTAAAGCTAAGGCAGAACGTGAAGAAAGCAGGGGGCTGAGCCAGAAGCAGAGGTTTTTATCAGTATTGCACCTTTCACTGTGCTCCTTTGCCTCGGCACCGAGCCCGTGGGGTGCGGGGGTTCGGTGCAGCGAGGCTGGCGGAGGGCAGGGGCGGGCGGAGCGGGCTGGCTGGGCTCCCCGGGGCTGTTGGTGCCGGAGGTGCTGCCGAGAGGCCCCGCTCACCCCCGGGGCGGTGTCTTGGGGTGGCCCTTGGGGTGGGGGCTGAGGGCCCTGAGGCAGCTTTAGAAGGTGAATCCCTCGGCATCGGGCGCGGGGGTGGAGCGGGTGCGTGTTCGCATGCGGTGCTCGAGAGCACGGCGGGGCGGTTGTTACCGGGAGGGCATCGGGAGGGCAGGGCTCGTACCTGCGTTTGCTTTATTCTCCGTGCTTTGATGGGTCACTTACTGGTTCTGCACCTCTCAAACAGAGATGTGGGGAGGTTGGCTGTGCCTCTCGCGTGTTGTTCCTGAAATGAGTGTGTGTTTTCCAAGTGTCCCAGGCAGCACGGTGTGCGCTGTGTTGTTGTGTGTTACAGGGCAGTGCTGGGGACTCGTGTGTAGCCTGTGGTGGGCTCATATCATCAGACCGGGTAAAGCTTCTAAAATAGCTCCAGCTGTTTCATTGTACTGTCAAGCTGGGAATAATTAGTACCATCTCCTTGCAAAGCATGTTGGTAATTATGACTGTATGGCTTCTTATTTAGGGCTGACTTGTTCAATCTTAATTCTAATTCTTCAATCAAATCTTAATTTGGCTTTAACGTAATGCTTCATTAAGAAGTCTGGTTTGAACCCTTTCATAGGTGTAAATCAATTGCCTAGACTAGTACTTCGGAGACAAGTAGCAAAAATCTGTAGGCTTGATTTAGGTGCATGACCTTTAAATATGCTTCAAAACCAACAACGGCTTTAAAAATGGTTAATCAAATGTTGTTTGTTCTTTTACAGTAGTGTTGAGGAAGACTCCAGCTGAGAAACATGGAAGTCTTGGTATTGGAGGTATGCTGGCATTTCTTAAAGTCTAAAAGATTGCCCTTGTTTATTTCAATGCAGCTCTCTGGAAGCCAGATTTACAAATAGATGATGTCTCTGTATTTCTATTCAGCAGTAATTTCTCACATATGTTGGGTCATATATGGATTGTACATATTGTTTCTTCTAGCTGTTTATATTGGTTCAGCTGAAAGACCGGGATATAATGGTTTACAAAGGCTGAGCAGAAAGCTATGGCTGTTTTAAAGAAGCTGACTGTCTTGTAGACTCTCTTGAGCATGAAAAGTCCATTGATGTGATTTGTTGTCTGTTCTGGCTTTTTTATGCATGCTTCTTGAAGGCAGTATAGAAGTAAAAAGCTTTGTCTTTGCATTTTACTCACTGTTGGAATTAAGCAACTTTTTAGATAATGCTACTGCCTTTTAGACTATGTGTGCTATTGTTTGTAGTGCTAAAGAAACTTGCAAGCTGAGAAGACGTTTAATGAACTAATGGTCTGGAATTGAAGGATGTTTTACTTACTAACATTCTGTATGCTAAGTATCAATCCCTGTAATTTTTAAGATACTTCACTACAGATTTTAAGTTTTGCTTGCTGTTCAGATGTTCTTAAAAACATCCAATCATTTTAGCAGGAGCTAATAGTATTTATTGTTATTATCTACCCCTTGCCCCAGATTGAAGATCCAGGTTGCTTTTGGGTTGCTATGAAAGGATGTGGGCCTTACACAGTCGATGAAATAGAATATGAAAACCTGAATGCTGAAATGAATCAGTTCTATCACAAATTTTATGAGGAGGTGGATGAATTTAAACCAGTAGCAGTAGAGGAAGGCCAGGTAAAATCATTGTTACATATTGTAGATAGAAATAATCTATTATTTACATTTATTTGTGGGTGAACTATCCAGGATATGCGTTAATATTATTTTTAACATTGCTATGTAGAAAAGTAAATAATGACATCTAAAGGTCTTATATCTTATCTGTAAACTCCATAACTGCATAAGCTGCAATGCTTGCATTTGAAAAGAAAAATTGAGGGATGTATAATACTGTATTCAGGCCTCTAAAAAGATCTGAGTGTAATGCACTCCTTTACATGCTGCTGTCTTGTTCTCTTTTTTTTTTCTGTTTTTCAGATTTGTGTCATTTTCAGTGAGGAACTCAAATGCTGGTGTAGAGCGGTTATTAAGTCGATCTTGTACTGTATGGATTATTATAAAATGGAATGCTTTCTTGTGGATTATGCCAAATATGTTTTTGTTAAACCAGAGGAGTAAGTTTTTGGGTTTTTTGACAGTGTCACTGAAATGTATTTGTTACTTAATGCATGCAAATACAATTAATATTTACTTAGATGGATAGTGGCAAGGCTTTGGTTTATTTGAGGTGTGGGTTGGATCCACAAGAAACTCCTAGCTGGTTTCTTACACACCAGTAATAACTGCAAAATGGAATATGTGGTGCCAGGTGGCGTATGTGGTAGTGTGAGGACTAAATATCATGAAAATACTTAAAACTGTAGTGGTGAAGGATCAGCAAGATTTCAAATAAATAGGAAGTATATTCGTATCCTGTTCACTCATTACTCCTGGTAGCACCTCTCTCTGAGAGAAAAATAGAACAGTGGTTCCAGGGTGTTTCACAGTGGAAGCCAATCTTCTGGAAGAGCTGTGCTGTCAGATACAGGGAAACAGAAGGATGTGTATGAGACCAGTGGCTTCTGGAGAATAATTCTACTGTGTAAAATGGGATTATTTCCACTTTGTTTTTAAGCATTCGAGTTGCGCTGGAAGCATTTATGCAGATCCCATATAAAGCAAAGAAGTTTAGACTGTATCGCACAAAGCCAGTGACATTGCATATCGACTTTTGTGAAAATACTACAAAAATGCTGTAAGTAGAGTTTAATTAATTTATTCATAAATTTCTTTAGTGTGAAGCTTTATTGCAGAAATTTTATTTAGAAGTAGTTACATTTCAGGAAGAACATTGGAAATCAGATTTGGGAAACGGTTTCTGTTTCATATGAGCAGTTCTTAAATTCAGCTGCTTCCGTAATGATCTGCATTTTATTATTTGCCTGTTTGAATCTTTTGATACTTACTATTTTGCAAGTTTATACAAGTTTCTGGCAGTTCTTGGCCTTTGTCTATCATCCCAGAAATGTGTTTCTTGATTCCCAGCATATGAACTTCCTTACTAAGCTATCCTTATGTGCTGTTCCTTATAGATGCTTATTTTACTCCCAATGCACTTTGGTTTTTTTTGTGGTAATTACATGCTTAGCTGAACTGAAGTTCTATAGCTGTTTATAGGTAGCTTTACTTTTCCCCATTCTGTTTTTTTTTTGGGTGTATTTTGGATTCCTATTGTGCTTTCTTTATATTCATGTCAGTTTTTTCTCACTACAGTTTTGAAGGACTTGGAATAAGGTTTCCACTGGGGTCTGGTGGTAAAGAAAAATGCTTTTGTGTCCTTGAGTTCCAGGATGCTATTGTCAGAGATACATCCAAGCTGAGAGGGGTGTGATTAGATCACTGGAGAATGCATCTCCACAGCAAGAAAGCTACTTTGATTTGTGTCATTAAAGAATATTCAAAACTACATTTGGTTAAATAGGGTTGTTTTTTGGTTTTTTGTTTATTTTTTAATATACTCTCATTTGGAAGAAGAAAATAGTATTTGTCTTCCAGGATAGAACAAATATTAGCACAGTTTGGATAGGAATAGCATACATATTGAGTTGGCCATAGTTGTGAATTATCAAAGAAGTAGGAGATTATCGTATTTTGTTTATGATGCTTTTCATTGGTTCTTTTTTATTTTATATTTAAAGTTGCAGAAGGTGGTAAAGAATTAACTTCATTTTCTGCTGTAGACCTTTCAGTCTTCAGCACTTCAGTGTTAAGTGTTTGTTCAGAATTGCTCAGTACCTATTTAATGTTCTGCAGTGTGGATGTTGTATGTAAGCTGTCATACCTTGACAAAGCAATATCCAGTAACTTTTGATCAGTTAATTTTATTGGTGAGCTGAAACAATATTATCAAAACTGAAGTTACATTCTTAGTAGTAAGGTTTTGGTAATGTGTCTAGTTGGTGCACTTAAAATTTGACATCCGAAGTTTTTTCCAAAATTGCCATTTTAATTTGTGTTTTGGGTAACTGTTTGTGTTTATTTTTCTAGACCAGCCAAAAGATGGGATAGTGCTGCTACTTTATATTTTCAAAACCTTCTCAAAGGTAAATAAAACATCCTGCCAAAATCATAATTGCCAATTCTATTTTGGGAAAAATAAATTTAGAGCAATGTAGTACTTGTGTTTATGTATTTTATTGTATTTACGACTGTTGTATATATGAAAAATAGAAAGGAGCTACATAAGGGTTTTTTGTATGGACTAAGGCAAAAATATTTGTGGAACTGTATCTTGAGTACTGTAGGCTTCCATGCTGCATGAATTTTGGTAATTGACTAGATGGTATCTGACTCTTGGACAGGCTAAATAAGGTAACATTCTTGTAACGTATTTTGAACAATGAAGACTTTCTGTGTATTTGGCTTAAATCTTTGAATTGGCATCACAGCTGTATTTCTGCAGATTTGTACAGAGATGGCAAGGTGTGGCTTAAGAGTTTACCCTTTTGAGTTACTTGACAAGGATGCAAGAGCCAGCTCAGAAGAGAAAATTAACAACTTCATTTTTGTAACTTAAGTTTTTGCTGCCTTGTTACTTTCTAGTTTCATTTAAAAGATGTTACATTTGTACTATCTTATATAAAGAAATAGATTACACATCTAACTGATTTCTCTTTTTGTTTATCTCAAGGTATAAGTAAAAAATACTGCTAATTTGAGAAGAGCTTAATCTTTTTACTTGTTCTTGTGTTTATTACTGCATTTAGCAACTACCCAAATAAAAGCCAAGTTATGTGCTCTAGAAGGTGACACATTCGATGTTTTTCTTTATGTCACAATAAAAGATGAAAAGGTAAGGTACTTCTTTATCGACAAACCTGTTCATGGACTTCGCTCTGTAAGTTACAACTCTGATTAATACTGAAAAACATTACTTGCAAGTGAGTTTTGTAATTTGTCAGATACAGTAGAAGCTAAATCATTAACTTTTTAGGGGTTTTGTTTTGTATTTCTGTTGCTTGCAAATTTCTGTAGAAATTCCAAGAGGCAGAAATCCCATTTTTCTTGGTGTGAACCTCTTTTTGGAAGGTATTGACAAGCAAGTGAAGTCCAACAAGTACTTCAAATGGACAAGTATGTGAATTACTTAGTGTGCTTTTGCCCCTTTTTGTGGTAACATACTTGAAGATGTTTCAATAAGGCAGTTGCATAGTATTATGAAAAAAATAAATTTGCTTTTGTGTGAGACCGAGTCCTCAAACCTCTGGGAAAAAATACTAACTAGTTCCACTTGCCAAAATGTGTAACTTGTGCTAAATCTCTGTTGTACCTACTATCACACTTAAGCAGCTATATGATAGATACAGATGAATTTATTTGAATACTGCTTTTACTTGGAGTGTTTTACCAAGGCTTTTAACACTGGAGTTGTAGTCTCTGCCATGGACAATAACTAAGGTACATATTAATTTGAGTAAGTTCTCTCAGTTTAGAATTCAGTTGGCAATAGAGTCACTGACCTCCGAGCCAATGGAGTTTAAGAAACCTTAAGTTTAGCGTTATTCTTTGTGCCAGATTTTGATGTATGCTGAATCAAAAAGAAAGAAACCAGTCTGACTTACTAACAGGGTTTTATAAATTTTTAGGGCTCATAAAAAAAAGTTAAATTGAATACAGAATTTTAGGCAGAAGCATGAAACCAACAACTAATTAACACCTGTTTGGAGAACGTAGAAAAAGATATGACTGACTTTCCTGTTCTGGAGTTAATATTCTTCGGAAAGCATTTGCTGATACTGCTTATGTCTTACTGCTGTGTAAAGCTTCAAATAAGTTCTGAACAAGTATGTGGTGGTGTAGTTTTATTGCTTGTTGCTACTAGTCAATAAAGATCTTGGGTTTTTAGGTATGTGTTAATGATGATCTTGTCACAAAGAACTTCGCTCGTTTTGAGGAAGCTGAAGAGAATACAGGGAGTTCTGCAGATTATCAGGAAAACCAAACGTCATTAAGTGTTGAGTCTCTTCCAGTGAAAATTGTTAATCCTGCGCTTGCTTTGAGGGCAGTGCTGTTTCAGGAGAAGGCATCAACAAATCTTGAAACAGGTGGGAACTCTTGTGTCCGAAACAATCACAGATGCAGTGCATCACATGCTTTAGTTGGCTATGTTGAACATGAAACTCCTGCCTCAGTTCAAATCCAACAATTGGATCAAGTGATATACTTCTAACAAATTACACAAATCATCAGATGCAGGAATACTGTAGAGCTTTTTGTACTATATAAGACAAAGGAAGGTTTGAGGGGGAGTTACATGGGCATTTGTTGATATACCTAATAGCATTAGATATACTGAAATTACTTCTGACATAGTTTGATGATGCATTACTGTTTTTTTTGAGTTTGGAGTGATTTATTTGAACAGAGGTAGTTTTTAAAACTAGTGTTTTCCAGGAGTTGTCTCCTTTATAGCAATTCAAGTCTTTTTAAAAGTATGCAACTTTACACCCTCCATCCTTGTTCACTGAGTTCGTCTACATAGTTATCTTTATATAAAGATGATAACTGTTTTTGGTTCTTTTTGCCTTGAGGAAATAATGCAAGCAACTAAACAAGTCAGTCAGCCCATTGTAAATAAAAATACTGGCTTTTTATGTGTTCAGATAATCAGAAATGTTTCTGTCTTTTTACTTGCCTTTCTAGGTCTTGCTGTTTCCAGTTCCTTTCTCGAAGAGGCATACCAGAGGTCAAGCACAGATCTAAATGAAAATACTGCATCTGTAAGTATTCTATTTTGTATTAAGTTGTCAAAGGTGAACTAAATTAAACATTTGTGGGATAGATAGGGAATGCTGTAGTCACCTAGCTTGCTCTTCTGTGTAACAAAGATCTGGAGGACAGCACTAATTCTTGATATAGGTAAAAAAGAATATTTTATGCCTCCTTTTGCACTCCTTTGCCATAGTTTTATGATGATAGTGACGCTACAGTTTTCTGAATATATAAAAATGTAAATTGTACTGTTTCCCTGAAAACAAAATAGTCCTTGTGCTGTACCACAGTAATATTAATTGAAATCTCTTATTTGTTGAGTCTTCTAATACTTTAAAAGTCTAATCTGTTTTCTTGCTATTTTCTCTTTTTTTTGCTTGCTGTTCTTTTCTGAAACGCTTTCAAAATGAATTAATGTTTTTGAATGCTAAATTGCATACTGAATTGCACAGTTGGAGCTCTTACAGTGTCCTTGGGAGGAAAATGAACTGATAGATTATAGGCAAATAATGACTATTGAGTGTATCCAATCTTCACTCTTTTAAAGAGCCCATGTTGTCGCATTCTTGATTCCTAGTAAAGAAAATACTGTTCTGTATTAAGTTAGGTAGTTTTTTTAAGTTTGTTTCATCAAAATTGTTGCCTTATTCAGATAAACTTACAGTTTGTACAGAAATTCTCAAGAATATTTGAAGAATCCTAGAATTAGATAAGAAAACTACTTTCAACTCAGTAGACTAAAGAAATAATTTTTCTAAAATGTTGCCCTTAAACAGTATTTTGGTGCTAAAAATGTGTTCATCTTTTCTTGATAGATTGTCAAAGCAATTCCCGGTTCGCCTTTCAAGGAAAATACCACGGTTCAGGCAGGCAGGTATGGTGCAGCATGTTTAATATTTTAAATGATTGCATAATCAGATAACGAGGAGCTGCAGTATGTTTCCAGTTACTATTTTTAGGCAGTTAAAAGGGTAGAGGCTAAGAGATGATGCATACATGTGCTTTTGGGGAAGAAGGGAGTTTGAAGCTGCTGATACTTATCCAAACTACAATAAAAATAGCAGTTATTTCTAAACAATAGCTTGACAGCAAAGATGTAGATGAAACAAGTTGCTTTTCATTTTATTCTTAGTGTGATTTATAAAGTTTTCAAACTTCATGAAATATGACTATGAATTGATTTGTGCAACACTTTTGCTGTGCTGCATGTCAGATGATAAATGTGAAGTAAACCTAAGGAGTGTTTTTACTTTGGCTTCTAACTGATACGAAGATTGTTTCTTTTTTTTTTTTTAAACTTTAAGAAACCTTTCTTCCTACAGTCCATTGGTTAGTTTTTATTCTAAAGTTGAGGAACCTACCAGTTACCTTGGTAGAAAAGTTTTCCTTGGGATTATTTTCAGATATTTAAGCTAATACTAAGTTTTATTTTCAAAATGATACTTTCTTATTTCTTCTTTCATGTTCAAGGGTTTTCCTCCTTGGCACGGGTAGTACATTAGGAGTATTTTGAGAGTGAATTGCTTCATGATGCTTCAGAAATATTGGTGGTGGTTATAAATTACATTTTACTTTTGCGTTTATGTTGGATTTAGTATTTGTCTGTTTCTTAGTCTTCAACAGTTCTTGAATTCTGATCCTCTGAAGACACACATAATTGAAGATGACCACCAGGTATTTCAGGCATTACCTTAAGTTTTGGTTTTGGTAGTGTTGGGGCTGCAGGGGTTGTTTTTGTGGAAGGAGGTCAGGGGCTGATTCCAGCTGCATTGACAAGATCCACTGTAGGCCAGAGCTGAGCCAACCAGCAAAGTTGGTGGTGCCTTTGTGAAAACGTATTTAAGAAAAGGCAAAAAATACGAGGGAGTGGAACAAAAAAACCTCAATGAGTAACAGACCCAATGCCAAGGTCAGAGAAACAGGAGGTGCTCCATGCCAGAGGAGGTGGACCTGAAGGGACTGCAATCTGTGGAGGACCACACTGGAGCAGAGGGAAGGAGTTATAGAGAGAAACTGCTATGTTCTGACTGCAATCCCTGCCTTACACGGCTTGTTGCTTTGATGTAAGAGGAGAGGAGTCTTGAGTGAAGTTGAGCCTGGGGTTAGGGTAGGAACAGTGTTTTTCTGAAGTGTGTATATGTTTGTTTCTTTGCTTTTGTTTCCCAATAGCCAAATCAGTACTCATATATATATTGGCAACAAATTAAATCAACCTAAAGTTGAATCTGATTTGCCAGCATCAGCAATTGTTAAGTAACAACTCTATCTTTATTTTGACCCGTGGATCTTCTTGCTCACTCTCCGTGTTTTTCTCTCCTATACCTCTAGGGGGGGAAGGTGAGTGAGTAAGTGGCTGTTTGGGCACTTGACTGTGAGCTGAGGCCAACCCACCAAAGCAAATTTTATTAGTTGTCTTTTATTTTATTTTAATAGTTGAGTGCTAGCTGTGCACAGAACATCTAGTGAGTGGTTTGAGACAGTCATTTTAAGACAATCTTAATAAATCTTACTTTAAGAAATACTGAGTATTTGTCTCACCGCTGGTCTGTGTAACTTATCAGTATGTATGAGTCATATATAAAATGTATTTACAATTTCTTTGGCTAGATTTAATCAAAATAACATTTTTTAAATACAGTAAATCCTTTTGAGTTGTATGCAAGCTAAAACCCTTTTAAGTATTGCCTTTGCCATCTATTTGTCATGGTTTCAGAGTTTTCAAAATCTTAGTGAAGAAAGGGATTTTGTCTTTCTGAGCAAAAAAATTGAGCCATCATCAGTTCTGGAAACGGCACCACTTTACGATGATCTGAAAAAGGTAATGCTAATGTAATACATTACACTGAATATCTTCTTAACTCTAGCATCACCATAACTTTCATATGATAATATTTAGTATCTGCCTGATTTTGATTGAGAACTGTTTAGGACGTTGTTCAAGTGATTGAATAGAGCTCCAGAGAGATTCTGTAAGAATTGTTAACGTTTCTTCTGATGTATTAACCACTGCCACAAGTCATGGGATTTGAGTTTCAATGTGAGAATTTAACTCCTCAGTGCAGAATAACTCTTTCATATTGCATATTCAGGACATTTATTATGTAGTGGGTCTAAGAGCTTTTAAATCAATCAATGTTGTGTTTTGTCTTGCTTTGTTAGTGTTTAAGTACACTGTTTTCATGTGGAACTCTTAATTTCTCTTTCTGTAGGAACTTACTCGGAAAAATTTTCTGGGCCCTAACTTCACAGAATCTTACTGTTGGCCACCAATAGCTCAAGGATATGATGTAGTTGCCATCTCATATGAGGGAAATGATCCTTTTTTATATATTCCACCAGTTCTTACATTTTTGCAGTTGGGAAAATGCTACAAAGCCTTGCCAAGCAGTGGTGGGGTATGTATATATTAGAGTAGTAACAGGTTTTCTGCTGTAAAGTGCAGATGTACAATAATGATCAAAAAGATGGTCGGTGTTTGGAATGTATGCATTTAATGTGATCTTGGTGTATCTTCATGATGCTTGCCGGTTTATATAAGCCCTCTGCTTAGAGACTTACAGAGGTGGACTGCATGAATGTGGGAGTCTAAAACTTAGTTATCAAATAATACCTAAGCTGTTGTTGATGTCATATCACTTTGATACTGGATGAAGCTTTTCTTGTAAGGGGATAGTATGTAGTCATTAAATTAAAGTTTGAATTAGCGGTTTTAAATGCTGTGATTCACTTTGTAACTCTTATTAGAGCACAGAAACATAGAATTATTGGGGTTGTAAGGGACTCTGGAGATTACCTAGTGCAACACTAAGTAAGACAGGATGCTCCTGCTTCCCTTCAGTTTTTGATCTTGTACTGTATGTTGCTGTACGCATCCTTTTTGTGTCCAGGTGAACCTGGTGTATGGTTCCTTGGGTCTGTAACATTTGCATTTAGAAGGTGATACAGTACTAAAAACCTCTGTTCTGAAGTGCTTAAAGGCCTGTGTTGCAGATTTTGTTCTGCCTGAAAAGCTGTAGTAGTACAATTCTTAAGATTCTGGTGTAATATTTTGTATGTATGTCTAGCCACTAGCACTTATTGTATGTCCTGGGTGGAAGAAGGCGCAACTTGTTTTTGATCTACTGCAAACATACAAGAGATGCTCCAGACAGCTTCATCCAATGTTGATAATACTTGGGCAGAACGAAGAAGAAGCTAGAAGTGTGAAAATCCGAGGATGTAAGAATGTTTTCTATCTTCTTAATTATGCTTGAAAACAATGTGGGCTGTCTTAATTACAGGAAATTGTGACAGAAGCAATTTATACCTCTTAAGTTTTGTTCTATAAAGTGATTATTCTATTTCTTTAGTGCTGTAACTCTGTAATGATATGTGAACCTTCAGTAGTGCCATTTAATGGTAAATGGTATGAAAGCTGTTTGAATATCTACATGTTTGACATCTTTTTTGGGAGTTCCATGACAATTATGTTCAAGCCAAATTAGTGACAGGGGTTTGCTGAAGGTCATGCTGAATTAGGATCAATCCTGGACTTTCTTGATTTAGAACCAAATTTCAGAATAGTTGTTTTTGGTACAAGAGCATCCATTGCTGGACAGAGGTACTGGGTCTGTCAGGGATGGAGTTAATTCTCTTCATAGTCTGTATGGTGGTGTGTTTTGGGTTCGTAACTGAAATAGTTGGGGAAAACACACCAGTGTTTTGGCTCTTCCTGAGCATCACCTGCATGGTACCAAGAACTCTTTCCAAGTCTGCTACCCAGTGAGTAAGCCAGAGGTGAGCAAGAAGTTGGGAGGGGACACAGCCTGGACAGCTGACTCAAACTGGCCAAAGTGATACACAATACTGTATAATGTCATGCTCAGCAATAAAAGCTTGAGGGATGGGGATGATCTGATGAGTGGCTGGGTATCTGTCTGCTGTGGGATGTTGTCAATAGTTGCCTTTGCATTGCTTCACCCCCCTCTTTAATTTATTGTGCTGTCTTTATCTCAGCCTGTGAGTTTTCTCATTCTGTTGGTTCCTGTTCTCTTCCCTGTCCCACAGGGGGTGGGAGTAGTGAGAGAGCATCACCCAAAACCAACTGAAAAACAAATCCCCTTGACTTCAAAAAGGTGCATCAGAAATACAAATGTGATCATTTTAATAAAACTACTATGTTCTGTGGTGTCCTACTAAATACTCTTTGAAGTTGTGAGTTAATGTTAACAGTCTTTTCTTCCTACTTGTAGGTGAAGTGATCGTGACTACACCATACAGCCTCCTGAGACTCTTTAAACATTACAGTTTATTATTTCGTAGACTTTGCCATCTTGTTCTTGATGAGGCTGAAGTACTGTTGTCTGAAGCTGCTGAACAGGTAAATGACTTATATGTTCAGATGGTAAAATGCTGTTCCAGTTCTGCGTATGTCTGGAAAACTGTGGCACATAGTAGGAAAAAAAAAGCCTTCCTGAACCCCTGGGGTAGAGTTGAGAAGAAAATGGGAATTAAAAAAATCACACCTGTATACTTCTGGCAGAATGAAACATTGGAGAAGTAATAAATTAAATCTGATTTTTTCCTGCTTTTTTTTTTTTTAATAAATCAGATCTGTGGTCCTGTTCTGTGCTACTGTTCCATTGTACTGTCTTCTTTTCCTCTGGATGATTTCCCATGGACTTGCATTTTTTCCAGATTGGTAGTGGTGTTTTCAGTGTAGGTGTCATTAATCTGCCTTAAAAGACTTGCATCATCTGTCTGTAGGGAACTTCCTTTTCCTTCTTATCTGTGCTGTTTGAACGGCTTCGGTTCAAGAGCCATCTTTATTGGTAAGCTCCTCAGTCTCTGTAGAATGAAAGGCAGAAGTGAATGACCAGATAGTCTTGGGAGCATCATAAAAACTTTCCTTGGGCCTTAATGATAGTGCAGGCAAAAAAAGCTGATCCCAACTCAAGAGAATCTTGAAACAGGATTTAAGTTCCATGTTGACAAGATTGTATATATTGTATTGGTTTTAAAATGATGACTAATTTTTTTGTATTGCTGTTTGAGGCTTCACAGGACAGATGCTCTCTGTTAGTATCACAGCATATTACATCATCAATATGCAAAAAACAGCTGTCGCAAATTTTTTTAAATTATTAACTTATTAATACTACCTGTTTAAAATTTGATGATAGGACTAAAGGGGGCATGTTTCAAACTGTGAAAAGCTAGAGAAACTTCTTAATGGAGATAGATTGCCCAGTTTGCTGTACATGAAGCTGTTGAGATTTGCTGGTAAAATGGTACGTTTAAGTCATAAGTTAGATTAAATGTTGCCAAAAAATAAGAGATGCTCTGTCAGGGGGAAGTGATTGATTGATAACATTTGGACTATTGTAGCTCTTCTAAAGCATTATGTTACAGAAGTGTTACATTGTTAAAAATACTACTGCTCTGGGTAAGTTCAGTGTGAGGTTGAGAGATCTCTCCTTGGAATACTTCATAATGTGATAGTGCTTTGCCAGAAATCCTGATGTCGTTCCACAGCTGGGATGCTTGTCACTTATGTAAGATGTTGCATCAGGAATTATATTCATTCTGTCTTAGTGA
>VZRW01004275.1:1222780-1286008 GCA_013398125.1 Aegotheles bennettii | reverse complement strand
TATCTTCCTACTTGCCTAGTTTTTGCTGGCTGCCTCTGACCCCCTGGATCTCTTTTTGCCTAGGCTTAGTATTTTTCAGATTTGAACAGATTTGTTTTCCTAATATTTCCATTTTCTCTGGACAGAATCCTGTGTTAAGATCCTGTGTGTATGCACATGCTCTTTCTTTCATGCTGTCCTGTCACTTTCCTTTTGCCTCAGAAGTCGTTCAAATAATAGGATAAAAGTACCCAAACCAAACATTTAATTTTAGGGTGTGAAATCTGTTTTTTGCTATGGTAGTGTTTTTGTGACTGGAAAAAACTGTGGTGAAACAGTGTGCTTCTCACTGCTGTTATGTGCTCATTGGAATAGGATAAGATGATAGAAAAACTGGGGTTTATTTCCTTTATAGGTTTTTACTATATTGGATTATTACAAGAAAGGCACTGTTACTGGACAGCAGGAATACTCACTGCATCAGATTGTTGCTGTTGGAACTAAGTGGAATAAACGTATGGCGCACTTGATAAAGGAGTTCATGAACCATCCTTACATTGTGATAACAGCTATGGAAGAAGCTTCCATCTGTGGAAATGTGCAACAGGTAAAAAATTTGGGGATGATGTTGCTATTTGTTTACTAAGATGTTTTGCTGTTGGTACTGGTCAAGATCAGTATATGTGGCTGTTGATTGTTTGTTTTAAGGGGGTAGTGCTACAATCCTAACTCAGACTGTCCAGGTGCACCTCCCACGTATGAACTGAGGTGACTCTTAGAAGACCTGTGTAACTTAATCACTGAACAAGCTGAAAGTCTTTTGCCTGGCTTTGCAGTACTGAGGTGAACATATTCCCTTGAGTATTTCATTGTTAGCACAAATGAATCTGAATTTTATCAGTGTGTTTGCAGCTGTAGTTGAGTGGCAGAACTACAAGATAAGTTATGTCAAGACAAAACTAGTAAAATAGTTGTTTTACTGCTGTGTGCCACGCAATACAGAACTTAATGTTAACTACATGTTCTTGGGTGTCATTTAATTTCCAGTCAGTGTGGTGTAGCCCTTTGAGAATAATACAAAATGTTGTAAGTATGATCTGCATTCTTCTGTGTCTCAAAATATAATAATTTAGGGATTGAGAATGTTGGGAAATCTCCAAGATTAGACATTCTGAGCATGACATGAATCTGAAAAAAACCCACACTTTTTGTGAGAAGTTTAAAATAACGTTTTGGCAGGACTGAAAATGTTAGTGTTCTGATGCTTTAGTTCTCAAGAGTATTCCAGGTGGTGCAGTATGCCTTTGGAGTGTGAACCTTTTCTAGTGGTACTTCAAAATACCAAATGCATGTTGATAAATCACCTAAAACTAAATGGGTGAAAAATCTTAATGTGGGATTTTGATTACATGTTGGATTTCAGTTATACTGCTGGAAGCTGTCCTAAATGCATACCTTTTGTGAGAGTTGTATATTCTTAGAGTTTAGCAGAAGACCTACCACTTACTAGAGCTACCATTTACTGGATTCTCTTCAGTATTATGTAACAATGCTTAGTGCTTATTAAAGGAAGAATTATATAGTAAAATATGTATAGATTACATGAATTATCAGCACTCTGCATCTACTTCTAGGTCGTGCAACCTTGCACAAACAGTGAGAGAACTGCTGTGTTACTCAAAATACTGGATTTTGCCCACGATAATCTTCAGAAGGTTCTGGTATTCACTGACTCAGTAAATGAAGCAGAGATGGTTCACAAGGTAAGAGAGAATTTAAATTTACATAGGTAAGTGCTTTTTTTTAATTGTTAAGGTATGACAGACTAAAATATCTTGCCTTAGAATGCTTTCATTACCAAATTCTTAACTGTATTCTCTGGAACTTTGAGACTAATCCAACTTTTTTGATTGGATTTTAGAAAAAAAATTTTCCAATAGAAGTTCTATCAGGTTTTTTTATTTTATTTTTTACTGTTTCCAGGAGTTGTATGGGAGTAGAAAACTTAAGCCATCTCATTAAGAAGTTCTGTTCTGTCATTTTTTACTCTGGAGTAGCTGAAATTGTAGAAGGCTATTTCTCTGATTTGAAAGAAATACTTTGTCATCCTGTGAAAGTCTACTAGAATTTTGTTAAGCTTCAGGTCATGGGGCATGGGGGAAAGACAGCATGCTTAATATGTATTTTGCTAAAAATTGGCATAAAACTGCTTCAGAATGATCTGCAATAGAACATGCTCCAGTTTCCAACCTTAATTGTGGTATTGTATACTCAGCATTTCAGAGGTGGAGGCTAAGAAAGAGTTTTTCTGCAGTAATTTTCTTCAGAAATTTTTTATAGCAATGAATATATATCATAATAATAGAAAAATCTCTTTTGTACTTTCATGGTCTCTTTGCTGGTCCTCCAGCAGTGCAACATAGGTGGAGTGCAATCTGTTTTGACTGGGAAAAGCATTTCTGTTAAGCCTGAATAGGGTAATGCAGATGATGGGCATGATACTGCTAAAGGAGGCAAGCTATGGGGATATTAGAATTAAAATCTTTTAGCTTTAAGGTAGCTAAAGGATGTGTGGCTGGTTTGTTCAGGTGTCAAAGGAAGAGCTATGTCAATCCTGAAACATGGGCATGTATTCCCTTACAGAAGCTGAAATGGATCCTGTGATACTTAAAAGATTCTTCATATGTAAATGTTGGTTTAATCTGAAATGTTAATTCATTGACCATTGTCCATGGAAGCAAATCTGGGTTTGTGTCATGACTTTTTAATCTGTTTTCCTTGAATATTGGAGTATTGCTTTATTCAAAGCATATCAACACCAACCCCACGATCACTTAAAGGAGGAGTGTTTATTGATGCCAGAGATGTATTGAAGCTGTTTATAGTAATCCTTGTGTACACCAGCTTCAGAGATCTTAAATGGTCTACAAAAATACTTCATATGTGAATTTAGTTCATTAGACATGCCAATTTACCAAATAACCAAGGCTCTTGTAGTTAATTTGTGAACCTTGAACTTGTCAAATACATAAAGCCTTTTGAGAATATTGCGTTCATGGAAGTTAAGTATGGATAGATCAGTGAGGGATTTTTAGTGCTTTTTCTGAGAGACTGAAACTTGAGCCTGTGTGTTTTTAGATGATAGAATTGAGTTAAAACAGAGAGGACACCTTAATGGTGGGAAAAGCTTCAAATGGAATTTGTACTTTCTTAAACATCTATTTAATGTATTAATCCATAGGAACCTGAGCTGTATTAGATTTATTTTTATACAGGAAATTAATAAGATTAATCTCCATAATCTCTATTTTCTTCTTTCTTTTTTTCATACAAGTAAGCTAGATTTCATTAACTCTTTCCCTTGACTCTCTTTTCGATAGCTAAGGTATGCTAGATACTGATAAGATGAAGTGTTTATTAGGGCGGTTACTGCATTGGAAGCACGTCTAACCTTTTACTTTGTCATCCAGGCACTGAAGAGCAATTCAATATTTTCCTTGAAAATACATAAAGAGAACAAGTTTAATTTCAAGTCTATCTTAGAGCAGTGGACAAAAAAGTATAGCTTTGGCACTCATATTGTGTTAGGTGAGTATTTTCTTTTTGTCTAGTTGTGATTGTCTTCATGGTGACTCATGTTCTACACTAAATACTAGGTTATCACATCACTTTCACAGGGTCAATCCCCTATGAATTCTTTCTAGTTATCCCTTTACTGATTAGTGCTACAGATAATATTTTTTTTCCTTTGTTGTTGTTGTTGCTGTTCCTTAGTCCCAGGGTTAACTGCTGTAAGGAAAGACCTTACTTATTAGAGGGAACATAAGGGAGGGTTTTTTGATGCATTAGGTAAAAGAAGTACCAGTACTTCAGAGAATTTTCATGATTTCACAATGTCTCCTACTACACAGGATATTTTCAGTTTGAAATAATTTAGAAACTCAAGAGACTTACCGTAATTATTTCCCATATGTTCTGGTAGAATGTTACTTTTCAAGTTGTTTGTGGTAACAAAGATCACCCAGTTTCAAACTTAATTTTTTCCATTTTGTATGGAAAAAGTCAGAAGGCTGACTTAATTGTATGTGCTTTGTAGGTTCATACAAAAGTGTCAGCATTCTTGCATTACTTCAAGTGCTTTCTATCTTACTCTTGTGAAGTACTTGGCTCTGGGCAATTCTATTTACTCTGAAACTGGTATGAGATGCTGAATTATGCTAGATTATTAAAGACTAACATGAAACACTGTTTCTGCCATATGCTTATAAAGTGTGTTGACTGAAGAAATACAATCCCTTACGTAATACCTCACATGCTTGAAGTATTACAGTTATCTTATGTGTGTATAAAACATGTGCTTAGTTTTAACAGATGACTGCGTGCCATCTTTGGGAATTACTGATGCAACTTGTGTGGTACATTTCAGTTTGCCTTCTCCAAGAATCTTTGGTCAGCGTCTGCACTGCATGTCTGACAACTTCTGTAATATGATAGAGGTTTGAGTAAATCTTTAACGGGTTAATATCACATTTGATTATTAAGTGATGGATACATAAAAGCTTTTAAAAAGTGTATATATATATATTTTTTAGGGTTCTTCTGCAGGTCGGGAATCTGCAAAGTCGGTCACTCTGCTAACAGAAGGCAGTACATGTCATGCAGTTGGGATCTTGCGCTATTTGCAGCATGCGGAAGCTGAAATTCCACCAGAGCTTTGTGACTTTACTGCCAAGATGGTACAAGCTGAAGAAGATAAGAAATTTTCAAGGCCGCTGTGTGCTTATCTTAAAACATTTGGGAATTGCAAGTAAGGGAAATACCAAGTTTTCTTGACACCCATACTGACACAGGAAGGTGCTGTGTGCTCTGAATGATGACTGCTTCTCATTCCTTGTTGAATTTTCATGTTGGATACTTTTATTCAAACCGGGTTTTGCTCGTGATTGGTTTTTTTGTTTGTTTTTTTGTTTTTCTGTTTGCTGTTACATCTGTTTCAATCTTAGGTACTTTTATGAAAACAAAAATATTCATGTTATATATATATAGTCTGACATAATAGTGTCATTCATTATCAGTCCTGCCTAGATGTACTTGAGGGAACTCTGAGCCATTGTTTTCTAATAGTAATTGCACAGGGTTTGCACTTTACTCTTTCCCCTCTCCTCACATCCCTTCATAGTGGTTAAGTAGATGAATGACTTCTCAGAGCTGTGTGTAACTGGATTGTAAGTAGTGCTTGAAGGAGGAAGCTGAAATGTTCTCTAAATAAGTAAATAAATGTTAGTGTTTTTTTTACACTGAAACAAATTTTCTGGTGTCTTTAGTTTTGTTGTACAAACTTTTCCACCAGGAGCTTCTGGACACTTCTGTCTAACCCCCAGTGTCATTGATGCTATTTGAGACAGAAATTTAATATTGAGAGCTGATGAAATTTTAGTGTTTAAAGCTGTTGTAAGTCACATCAAAATAGTTGACAACTGGAAAAAAAGCACTATTTTTATAAAACCTTTTTCTTAATGCCTAGGAATAGAACAGTCTGTCCAGATCGTCATCAAATTAATTTACAAGTAGATGTGTCCCAGAATACAGTAGATAAAATTATACAGACGCCTGGATATGTAACAGTAAGTTATTATTTACCTTGGGTTTGGGTACTAAGAAGACAGGTCTTAAATAGCTTCTTAGCATATTATTTTTTCATCGTATTAATTTTATTGTAGTATGTATACTGTATCTCTAGATATTTGGGGTTTTTTTTGCTTTTTTCCTGTCTCCCTTGCATAAAGAAATGTGTCCAATTTTTTCCTTAATCCTTAGCTTGAACTGAAACTGTTTTGCAGGTGATTCTGAGTCTGCTTCAGATTTTTTTCTGCATTGAAATTTCCTGTTCTGTGGGAAAAGGGCTTATGTTCTGTTTCTTCCTTCTCTGTATGAATTGGACCACATCCAAAACTAAGAAAGGTTAAAGTTCCTATAAACTTCAGTTACATTTATTGTAGAGGAAACACGTTAATCTTGGAGTGAAACCTTCACAGTTACTGGGTTGACTTTGCTATGGTGGTTCTTCACATCGCAGTAACAGTTTAGCTCCCTTCACTTGGCTTTTCATACCCTTCTGTACTGGAGTGTCTTCCTGTACAGCAGTATTGTACAGTCTCTCTTTTCTTGTTGGATTGTGATTTGCTGAGGGCAAGTATGTAGACGTTGCTTCCTTCCAGAGTTAGCACTCAGGTCTAAGAAGTGCTGGATGCTTTCTGTTCAGATGAGCTGCTTCCGCCTTCTTCCCGTTCTGTCTTTTGCAGAATTCAGTTGCCTTCAGGTCATGCAGTTAATGGGTGTTACCATTCCCAAAAGTCACAGGTTGTGAGAATAGAAAATCGGGAGCACTGTGAATTCTCTGGTGTCACTCCATTTCTATCTAATAAATAAGCTTTTATTGGTAGGTATGAGTTCAAACCCTTTGACAACCTACATGTCTTAGTGCCTGAAACCAGGACAGATTTTTTTAACAGTCCTATTAGAAACTTGCACTTGCCTGTGGTGCACTCAAGATAGCAGTTGTGGCCTCTTTAGTTTTCTCATCTCCTTCTGCTGGTTGCAAACCCTGGGTATCTGTCTTACAAATCAGTTATCAATTTGATAAGTGTTCACTTTCTTTTTTATTTGGAACCCAGTATAATATTTCCTTCCTTTAAGAACCTCAAATCACATTGTGCTTTCTTAGGATTTTTAATAAGTGGAAATTACCTTTCTGGTCTTCTTACTGTTCTGTCTGGCCTCATGCACCCAGCTCTATCTCAGTACTTCTGCCTGGCATGACCCTTTGAATGGAGTGCACCCAGCATTTTTATTCATTGGTGTTTATAGTAGTATATTCATAGCTTTTCATTTAAGTAATTTTAGAGCAAAAAGAGTGAAGACCTCATCCAGGCTTCCCCAGTCGGTTCTTCTAAAACTCACTGTAAGGTTGGAGAACATTTACAGTTAAGCTTCAATGATGTGGAATGCCTTCATGGTTAGTAGCTTGGCAGGTAATAGTATCATTCACTGTTCATTTAAGTGGAATACCACCAACTGAGACCTAGCAGTTCTTGCTCTGTAAATTTATGTCCACTGTTGACTGGACTATGGGCACTTAGTATTAATTCATAATCTTACTATTAATACAATAATAATCTTCTGAAATGTGTGTATACAACAGCATCTCTGTCACGTCTTTGTGCTGGAAAGAGGTAGGTGATCTTGAACGTGAAAACTTGCATGTTACTAATTTATGAAGTCATCCAGTCCTCCTTTTTTCTAACGTATTTTATGCTTTCAGATACTGCCTCTCCACATTGTAAATGCGACAAACTATTTTGGTCGAATAGTAGATAAACAAAAGGACCAATATACAATTCTTGCTAAAGAAATTAATGAGTATTATAAGAAACCTAGTAATAAAATTTCTGCTAAAAAGGTGGAGAAGCTAGCATTTTATGGGTTGTGTGACAAGACAGATTTTCACAGGTAAAAACTGTTTTTAGTTATTCACGTATGCTTTTTATGCAAAGTAATTTAAAATTTTCACTATTAATTTTTTTTAAAAGTCCAACCCACCCCCAAAACCAGCAAAAAATCACTGCTATTCAAATCATTCCTTACAAAGCTATCACATACTCTAAGTTACTGAAGACAGAATGACTACCCACACCTGCACACACAATTAGATACTTTGTTGTGAAAATAACATTTTTTAAACAAGAGTAGATTAAAATCTTTTTAAAACTGATTATATGAATAATAATTCAGTGTTTCCTCTTTTACTGTGTGAAGGATTCAGGTGGTAGAGATTTCTCCAAAAGAAGAGGAAAATGTGTTCTTTAATGTCAAAATTAAATACATAGATGAAGGCAGAACAAGTCAAGTTCAGAGCTATCATCTGCTTCACTTACCTGAAAGGTTTCAGTGTCTGCCACCTCAGGCTGTGGAATTTGTAGTTTGCAGAGTGAAACCCATTGATAATGAAATGGAATGGAACCCGAAGGTAATACTTACCAGGTTTTTAATGGTATTTCCTTTAAGTTCTTTAATTTCTTTGTTATTTTCTACAAGGAAGCAGTTATGAACTGCACATTTAGTTAAATTCAATTGCTTATTAGTACTACCAATAAATGTCTATTAGGCTGGATTCTAAGATGTTTTCTTGTTTGATTTCCTACAAAATAATAAAGTGAAATTTACGGGATTTTATTCTCTCCGATTTAAATAGCTTCTTCCAGAACAAGTTACTGCTGCTTTTGAATCTCTGGGGAGTAACAGGGAAAGGGTGGCTTCTGCAAATTGACCTATGTTTCAGTATTCTTCCATTAAGGAAGCTCCTTCCTTAAAGGCTAACACTGTCTTAACCTACAGTAAAGTTGGAGTATTTCAGTAGTTTACTCAAAACTGTTTATTGAATACCCTTTTCATTGTTAAGATCGGAAGATTGGTTCATTATAATTAAAATAGCTGAAGTTATGTTGATATACATCTCCAGTGCAGTGAAAACTTGTTTTTCTTAGGTAACTCATTATATTCATCACAAGATTAAAGGAAAACTGCATGAAGCAAAAATAGTACATACCTTGGGAAATACAGCTTGGGTTGACCCAATGGTAGGTATAGAATTTTAGCATTACAAAATGTTTGTAGCTAAGCTCTTTTACAACAAGAGCACCCACTCTTATTCCTTCTGTTCATTCCTACTTTAATTTTATTCTACATGGTACTTGTGTAATACTGTTGGTTAATTTACCATGATGGTGTCTGAGCACTGGAACAAGTTGCTCAGAAGTTGCAGTTTCCATGATTGGAGATACTTGGAAGCCATCAGCACATGGTCCTGAGCAGCTGACTCGAGGTGACCCTGCTTGAGCAAGATGACGTCCAGAGGTCTCTTTCAGCCTCATCCATTCTGTGATGAATATGTATGCTTGTATATAGATGGAATACATATAGATGGAGTAAAACTTGAATTTTACATCTGGAAAGCTGCATATGCACCAGTAACAGAGCACCAAATTAATTATAAATGTCATCCAGACTATTCCAAAAAGATAATAATGAAATTATATTCTGGAAATGGAAGGAGAAAATTATCTGGAAATAGTTCTCTTTAGTAGCTTCCTTTCCTATATGGTGTATCTCAACCTTTCTCCTATTTCTGTGCTTTTGGTTCCGTTTAGGGTTTTCCTTACTGTGCCCACCCAGTAGTTTGTTTATTTGGGCCTAGGAGTTATTTTAACTATGTGGTGTGTATTTTGGCTGTAATTTGTGTAATCGGGGCTAGGATTGTGTACTTAATTGCCATCCTGGTTCTGTTACATGGGACTAGCTATTAATTAGTTGAGCCGTTATCATAATAAAAAAGATGATGATACTTCAAAACAATTAAACATGGGTAAGTTCCTGTTTAAAAATCAGAGAAAACTAATTTCTTGCAGGTGTGAATAAATGGAGGTACGTTTAAAGTTTTACTGAAGGAACAGCTTGGAGCTGGAGTGAGAGCATTTATGAAGTGATTTTTTTAATTCAAGGTCCGGGTTACCAGGCTTTCAGATTTGAAGATTTCTGTCAATGAATACAACGTTCGATTAGAGATTTTGTCTACGGGTCTGGGAACTGACAATCCAGAACATATAACACAGCTTCAGAAGTCATACAGACACATGAAAGTGTTTGATTGTGCACAGAACTTGGAGCCTTTGTAAGTACTTACAATTTTTTTTCAGCGTATACTTTACTGGGAAAAAAAATATGTATAATTTTAACTGGATATATTCATGATTAATATCACCAAATGTGATTTTTGTTTAAACCCTTTCTTTTAAAAATGTCTTTTTCTGTGTTCAGAAGCACAAAGGAGGATTCAGCTGGTCCAGAGAATGTGTCCAATCCACAGAATGTATCAATACAAGAAAATTCTACGGAAAACAGTAATTCTTTTCAATTACTTTTGAGAATCATCCATGTAGTGAACCTTTTCATAATTTCTGGAAGTTAAAAATTCTAATAATTTGGTGCTTAAAATGTCAACCTAAAAGTCATTTTACCAAACGCAGGCTTCTGAGTTTACAGAATAACACCATATAGCTAATGTTTATAATAAGCCACAGATGCTTTATAGCAGTCTGGAGATGCTTGCTGTAAGAGTAAGCCATATTAATGTAGCTGTATTATTATTTGGGAAATATTCTGTCCTTGAGAAACTCAGGGTTGTTTGGCTCTGAATGTAATGTGTGAGCAGGAAATATGTCTCCTATAAAGAGGACGAGCATTTTGCTGTTAAAGGCCATAGGGGTTTAAGGAAATCTTAAAACTGTTGAAGTATGAGGTGAATAACAGCATCGTTCTGTAGGAGATTTTTTTTTTTTCTGAGATGTGGTATGGTAGATGATGGTTTTTTTCTTTTCTTTTGAATTTAATGCTTAAATTCACACTGCTGTATTCAGTCAGTAGAGGTTTAAAAGTAGGTGGCTTTGTCAGTCATAGAAAGGGGACAGAATAATCTGGCAGCAGTTGGCACATGAGTTTGGAGCGATAAAAGCTGAGTTATTAAGAAGTTGCAGCAGACAAAAGTCAAATAAGATCCTGGAGTGTTTATCGTGGAAGGCTGTTTTTCCTGGTGTAGTAAGGTGACTGTAATGCCATGTTTCAGTCTGGGATAGTAACGTCGGTATTAGTTGTTTCATCCCAGTCAGTTCCTAAAGTGACATGTTTCAGGTTTCAAATAAGTGATGTCTTGAAACTGGAAAAACCTTTAGCTGACTTGGAAAACTGCATTTGGGGATGTTTGGGTTTTTTTTTGTAGTTATATCAACTGTAATAAAACTGTCAGTTGAATCACTAACTTCATTAAATCTTTACAAATAGGAAGTACCCAATATAAATGCCAAATACAATGTTGCAGTAGTAATGTGATTGCTGGCAAGTGATTTTTATGATGATACTGAGGTATTCTGCAAGTATTTAGTTTCTATAGTATAGATAAGTATAAAATACCTTCCTGGATTTTTATTTTTAGGTGGTGTAGCTCAAACTAAGGAAGCAGAAGACTCAACCCTGCATCAGCGTAAATGGTACAAAAACTCAGTGATTTGTTCCCATGCTTGCTTTTTTTATGTGAACTGTCAAACATGACAATCATCCTTACTGAGATAATCTGTTTTGTGAGTAAATAGGTATAATACGGGTAGAAGAATTCAGAATTCATGTTGATCTTGAGAGATTACTGTTGCTGTTAGATGCATATGCATATACACACATCATCTTGTGACTCCTTTAAGTGATTTAAATTGCTTTTTTGCTTATGCTTGGAAGCTAACCTTATCTGTTGAAAACCATAGTACTAGGAAGTGAATGAAAAAAAAAACCAAAACAATTTTTTAGCTCAGTCAGTGGGTATGAGATACCAGCTCTGACTCTCACTTGTCTGGATTATGTTTTAAGCAAAGACTGTCCTATTTGAGGTCTGAATTATAACTCCTACCCTTCTGTCTCTGTCCATTAGTATTTAATGAGATTGATCAGGTTTATGTCTCTCCTTAATGCAATTCTGTTCTTTGTTTATTTGGTTTTGTTTGTTTGGAAGTAGATCGCTTGTCTGTTGCAGATAGGACAATTTCTGTTGATAAATAATTTGAGAAGCATGCAGTAGAAATTAATGTTAGGTTTGTTTGTGATTGTGAGTATGCCGAGGGATGTCTTAGGTGTGGTTTGTGAGGAAGGTCACCAGATAGTGGATCCTGAGAAGTTTTTAAATCACTTCCACACTTTGGGACTAGACAGTGCTTTCCTTTTGTGGCTTATTCTTCTTGTTCCACCTGTTAATGCTACTTACGGGGAACTAATATTTTCTTGTTCAAGTACACAAAGTTTTTTGTATTTTAGCCTATTGGAAAAGTTTTTGGTAGGGTGATTGCATCTACACATACCTCCTTCTGCAGTTGGGCTGGCACAGTTTAAGAGCTCTTCCATTATGTAATACATGTTGAGGTATGGCTTAGCAATTAAATTAATGCGGGTTTGGATGTTGACTTGAGGGCATGATAAGGGAAGTAACCTGAATGAAGGGATATTGCAGTCTGTTAGTAGGATTTCTTTCACTGGTTAAAACCTGTCAGCATTTGAGGAAAGTTTGAGGCATAAAAGCTGTAGAACAAGCAGTTGAAAACCTTGATGAGAAATGTGTATTTGTGTCTGTGGCGAGTCAAAAAATTTACTGTCTTTCAGAAGTTGGTCTTGATGGTACCTTTTCCTCTCTCATTTCAAGATTAGACTATGATAGCATCCTAAATGAGTCAGTAAGTTTGGTTCCTTTAGGTATCAAAGTTAATGGAGTGTGTTTCCCACACTTATGAGAGGTGTTCTCCTCCAAAGACTGAGATTGCAGTGCTTTTGTAGCAAGCTTGGCTGACATCACAAGCTTTCCTGACACTGCTATTCAGAGTACACTTAGATCTGTTGAAACTCTGCTGCTTGTTTTCAACCTAGTGGGAAAACTCTGGGTGTATGTAAGATAGCTTGGCTGAAACTCTGTTTTCTGTTTTGGAAAAAATCCAGTTGAATTTTTTTTGTTTTAGGTTTTATCCAGAAATAAAATGGTTTCAAAATGGAGAGACTGTTACTATGAAGGTAAAAATAGCAAGCGTAGCTGACTGTAAATATGAGTTCTCTAAAGAGAAGGTGGTTTTCAGGTAGGTTTAAGAAATTTAAGTATAATGAACACAACGTTTGACTGTCAGCTTTCATTTAATTTAAACTTTTTTGTGTTGTAGTGCTTATTCAGGAGACAGATTTTATTTGGCTGACATGGAGCTGTATCAGTATATACTTCCAGAAAAGTCTACATGTGTGGTTAAGGATAAAGAGGTTATTATTATTCTTGAGAAAGAGAAAAAAGGAGAGTGGTGCAAATTACTGAAGAATAAGGTGAAGTGGAAATTAATTGGAGAACTGTTGAATGTTCTGAACTTATTCACTGCATCGGTGCAGATATTTTAAACAATGTTTTTGTCAACAGAATCCTCATGTGTCTTTTGAACACTGTGAAGATTTTGAAGATGACAGCACTTTTCCCATTGGTAAGAAATGAACAAGTTGGTGCTTATAATGCATAAAATGATTATCTTCCTCATTTTTCCATAGGCTTTATTGGAAATATTTATTTTGGGTATGTGACACACTTAACTGGCTTGCTCAAATTCTTGGAAAACAGATGAGAAGACCTCTAATAGCAAACTATAGGCAGCAGGGTCATTTTCTGTCGGAACAGCACAAACAAAATGCAGTTTGAAGTAGTTTTTAGTGTTTGGTCTAGTTTGTAGTCTGAAGTGTGGGTTTTTTTGTTGTTGAGTTTTGTTTTACTACTACTATATATATAATGTTCTGAAGCTCCTGCTTTTTCTTACTTTATAAATGTTACACTTTGTTAATTACTTCTAGGTACTGAAAAATTGTTTCGTGCTGCTGCAGCAGCAGAATCGGATGACTCCTCAGAATACAGTGAAACTGAAAGTGATGAGTAATTTGGAGACAGCTCTTTTTCCTCTGATAAGAATTATGCTTCAAAATAGTGTCTCTTGCCGTGACTGTTTCCACTAAAATTGATAAAACTAAACAGAGGTTCCAGAAATGTTCATAATTTTAAAGACTTTGTTTGCTGTTTTCCTCCTACTTTTAGATGCTGAGAATCTAAAGAAACATTTCATAGAAAAACATTGTATATGTTTTCTAGTGCCTTCACTTTAAAATTGTTTGCTTTAGTGATGATGAGCACATACCTGGGCTATCCAAACACTAAAATCTAAAGATTAAACTTGGATTGTGAAATAGTTGAATTTATTAGTAATTACAGAACTATTAGTTCACTTATCTGAGTGAATTTGCTGTGTTGGCAATAGTAATTCTCAAAGTTTCACAAATCCTGCTGATCCATAAACTTTTTGTGCCATATCCCTCATGTTCATAGTTTCAGTTTGTTGGCAGTGATCACACTCGTCAGTTTTGCATCAGGAAATGATGCCTCTACTCCAATGGCAATTTTTGTTACTTGATTGGAATTATGTTGATTTGGCACTAACTGCTGTACAGCTTTTGTGGAACGAGCACTGTGATAATAGATTCACTATTTGTTTCCAGTTTGACATTTTCACTTTTCATGAATACTCTTATTTCATTCCTCTCATTTAAACTTTCTTCTCCTTTGCAAATGAACAATAAAGTCTTGTTTGTTTAGCCCTAAGGCTTTACCTTTTGATGTATCATCTTTCACTGTTACATTTTTGCACATCCAGAACATCTTGCAATAAAGGAATAACGTGAGTTATTTATAATAAATAACTCTGGTATAGCTCTCTTTGCATCTTTTAGATTTTTAAAGCACATTAGTTTCCTCAGCATAACTGTATGGTGATTTAGAATAGAGACTTAAATTCACAGAAGCCTAGAATTTGGTTGTATTCTTGACTAAGAAGAATATACTTCCTTGTTAGGGTTTGTTCTTTCAAGGAACAATGGGATGTGTTAATGTGTTTGTTTACACTAACAGCTACAGTTTTTCTAGTATTAGCATGTAATCTTCCTTTTGAATATGTAAGTTTTTTGATGATACTGGTGGAACACTGCCATGTGATAGAAACAGTTGTATTTGTTGGGAACGTAACTACAACTGAGCCTAATTATAACCTTTACCTGAGTACAGGACCTTGCAAAGCTGTAGCTGTTGTAAAAGTACTCAAGGAAATAACTAATACAACTCTGTTTTGGTCTTGTTCTGCATTGTGATGCAAACAGATGACTGTCAAATCACCTAGTTGAAGAAAAGAGTGATGGGGCAAGATGTTTTCCTTAGTGTATTTTGTTGTTCTTTGACTTGTCTGATACGTAAATATAATGCAAGGCGATTTTTCTGCTGAGAGGATAAATCTAGAGGGTTATTTAAGAGACATAAATTATCTGTAATTTTTTGTTTGAAGAGTAAGCCACCTTACATGAGGTAGAAGTAGAAGCTGGTTTTAGCCATACATTCTTGAACCAGTTGATGAAAGGTGTAAAAAATGTAGCAATACATTCCAAGAACATTCTCTTGGCCTCAGGTGATTCTTGATCAGTCTTCATGAGGAAGAGATTTTCTGTGCATCTCTTACAGAATTAATTCAGCTGCATTTTGGAACTTAGGTCAACTTTTAACACTTCTCCTACATGAAGGAATTCAGTAGTCAAGCAACATACTTCATGAAGAATTTTTTCTCTGTATTTCAAAGCCATTCCTGATCTGTCTGTTGGCAGTCCTGTGCCCTCGAGATGTACCAGGAACAGATAGCTTGCTCACTTAAGACTCTGCCTATGGACTATGATCATAATTTTTCCCCTCATCCTTACAGTGAGGTATCTCTATTTCAGCCTTCAGAGTAGTTAGTTATTCCTTATACAAAAGTATTTTGTTCCTTTGGTCTCTTCCTGAACCTTATAGTTCTTGTGTTTGAAGTGATGTTTTTACCAACTGGAATAGGGGAACAGCAGTTGAAATAGTGTGGCTGGGACAAAACACTGTGGCAAGTGTGCACTTCATATGTAATGATATAATTACAATTTTGTTTTGTTTTCTATTGCCTTCCTTAGTCATTCTTAACCTTTCTTTTGTTTTAATTACATTATTTTTAAAAATCGGCCTCTTCCCTCAACTGTTACTTCAGTTTTTGATTCCCACTTCTTCAATCTTTAATTTTTTGATAGCTAGTGTTTGGTCTGAGAAACTGAGAGTAGAATCTGGTTTTACATTATTTCTGTCCTTTCTGTGTGCCCTGTTGAAGGTGATGCTGTAAATGATAACTGCTTTATTTTTTCAGCAGTGCGATCAAAAGCATCTTGACAGTGTTGCTGGTGAGTTTTGCCATCTTTGTAATTGAAAAATTCCTCTTGTTTATTTTAGAACATTTTAATGCAGGAAACCAAGATACTGTAACACATAGCAAACAATGAAAACAGCTCTGCTGGACGCTGTAATCTGGTTCAGAAATCTTTTTTTCTTAGATATTTAACATTTTTCAAGTACTAAAGTGTTGCAAAAATAATACAGCAATACAAACATAACAATTCAGAAAGTGTGCCAAGCTAACTTGAAACTCCTTCAACCAGTATAGCACTCAATAACCAATGTGGTACATACAAAATACTTCATTCAGTAACTTCCTCTGCTGGAACAACTTCCAAAAGCATCTGAAGGTACATGGTGATGGGTGCTGTGAAAAGCAAGCAAACAATTGATAGGCTTTATATGAGAACAGTATTTCTATTCAGACTTACACTATTTTTCTAAGTGAGAAAATTATCCTTTTGATTAGTTGTCTGTCTTTTCTGTATTGATATCTCAGAACCTTTAAAAAGTAAGGGAGGATGCTCAAGCAGGAGAAAATAGATGATGGGTTTCTTTAATGTCTGTAGATCTACTAATTCTGTCTTTTCAGCTGGTTCCACCTTCCCTTTTAGAAATACCTGTGTATCCTGTTTTCCCTGAAACAACTGCAAAGAGTTTCTCTTGAGATTATGCAAAATCATTTTATAAATGGTCATATTGGGTTCTTGCAGCTCTCACTTTACTTAGCAGCACTGTGATTCTTCTTGGTCTTAATGCTGCTAACGTTTTCTTTAGTAAGGAGTAAAATTAATTATCTGAGCTAAAAGCACAGTGTTTTGTGGCGTAAGAATGTACATCTTCTAATATTTAGCTAATGGGTAAAGCAGTGTCTTGAGATACAATCAAAAAGCAACTTTGCAGGTGAAATAGTTTTGTTCATTGTAAAAGTCAGTTTCTTTGTGCTGTTACAGTGATCTATTGCTTTTTTGTGAATTAAGATTTTGTTTTTCATTTAGTCAGACATCACGTTTTCACAGGAAGGAGTGAAATGCAATCTTTACTAAAGCTCACTATATGGCCCTCACTATGTCCGGAAAGCTGCCTCCCTCCACACTTTGCTCA
This sequence comes from Aegotheles bennettii, assembly GCA_013398125.1. Lineage (NCBI taxonomy): Eukaryota > Metazoa > Chordata > Aves > Caprimulgiformes > Aegothelidae > Aegotheles > Aegotheles bennettii. The sequence goes on along the minus strand of VZRW01004275.1, from coordinate 1,269,030 downwards.
TCTGATTTAGATCAGATGGACCTTATAATGAGCTTCATTACATAAATTAATCTGATACATAGCAGTGTTCTGTTGAATTGGAGCTGGCTGTCTGAGGTATACTTACTTGATATTTTTTGGGGCCACTTGAATTTAAAATGAATAAAAAGTACATAAAATATAAGTCCACTAAGTATAAATAAAACACAGTACAAATAGGCCAATTCAGGTGCGCTGATGATTGGTGCCAATACCAGTAAAATGGAGACTAATGTCACTATGACTGGAATGATGATGGGTATCTGCAAGATACAAAGTGCAAAATTACTTGTTTATTCTTTCACTGTTCTTATGGAAGTTGCATATATCAAGGATTTTTTTGCATTGCCTTAGGCAGTGTTTTCTTTTAAAATTTCTGGAAGTAGATGGAGCAATTGAAAAAGTAGCAACAATATGGATAGGGAAAACTCTTCTGCTAAATCATTGACCAAGATCCTTGTCTACATTGCAAATTGCAGTGTAAAACCTTGTGTTTTAATGTATCTGGGACCTGACTCTAGTGCAGTGACTGGAGGTCTTATTCTGGATACTCTTTTCATGGTAGTCTGCTGACTGTGGTTTCCCATCCCTGTAAATCTGGCTTGTGCCCATGGTCTGTGTAAGTAGAAACAAACATTGTGTAATCTTGTCCCAGTCCTTATGAGCTGTGTCCTAGTGCAAAACCAGAACAAAGAAAAGAACTACAGGTGGCTAGGTTTCAAGTAAGCGGAAAGAAAACTAACAAGGAGGAATCTGCCTGAGGATGTTGTTTAAATATCCAAATATTTAGGATGAGTTTGTTTCAGTATTTATGGGAGTGGAGGAGAAGCCATGCTGAATGCTGAACTTACCCTGATTGGTCTCTTGAGTTCCTTTCTTGTAAACCTCATAACAATGAGTCCAAGTACGGTTAAACCATAAAATGTCCAGACTGCGAAACTAAAATAATTTATGAGTGTGTCTATGTCACCAGGGATAATATAAATAATAGCAATGACCCCCTAAAAATTAAAAGAAAAATTAGTATAGTCTATCATTAAAGATAAGGCTGAATTTTACTTACATGTCAGTATGGGTATGTGTTTAGAGTTCCAGAGTGTGATCTCTGAATGCTTCCGCTTAAACATTTGGGTGTAATTGTACTGCAGTATCTTTTAAGATAATGTCCACATCCTGCCAACATGTGTTTGGTTGTGTGTGCAGTCTTACTTCCATTTTAAGTCAAAACACTTAAAAATTGCCTGTGTTAATCTGTTTAGTTGTTGACTGTCTTATCTTGGAGGAAGTGAAGATACTAAATATTTTTAGGTTATGAAAGTTACTGGGAGTTGGCAGAGCAATTGAATTTTGAATTTATCTTGTTTTACCTTGGTAAAATAAATGAGTTACAATATATAAAAATAACAAGATATTCTAGATTTACTTTTAAAAATATTGAATATAAAATTTTTTTGTGAGATACAATACATTCTTACAGGGAGGAAATAGGGTGGTGATAGCTTGCTTTCAGGCATTCTGTGAAATAACAGATTTGTCTAATACTAATAATTCATTTTTTAATTTTGTTTTCATGCTGTGGATTTTTATTTTATATTTTTTTAAAAAATCCAGTTCTGGAATCAAATTCTTCAAATTGAAAAGTTGGTGGTTTTTATATACTCTGTTTTCCTAATATGTATTTAGCAGTTTTCTTCTCTAGATAGTCAAAGATACGTGTCAAGACTGCTGGTAAGAAATTGTGAAAGCATGTGTTACTGGAGAATTTCTGTTGATCATTTTTCTGTACTTGGTATATATACTTACATAAAATATGATAGCAGGTGCTGGTGTTAAACGCTTAACGCTGATGTACGATAGCACCTTTAGCATGTGCCCTTCACGACCTGCAACATAAACGAGTCTGACAAAAACAAGGCAATCTAGTTAGTGTGGCACCTAGTTAGTGGCATTACTAAAAAAAATACCATTTATTTTCAGGTTTGTGTGTGGTTACATCTGACCATAATTTCATCAGTACTTCCTTTAATATGGAGTGGGATTTAAGGAATATTGTAATAGACTGAAGTAAGGGAAATAACCAGTATTAAAGTAGTGACTTGAAACTAATTTCAGAATCATTAGTTTGCACACTTAATTAAAAATTACGTTTGGGAAAAAAAGTTAGCTACTGTGTCCTTTTTAATTAAATATTTCCTTTTTAGTTTTTCATATCAAAAAGCTACATTGACTACCTTCTGTGAAAAAATTGGTCTTTACAGGCCTACCATATTCAGATGGATTTGAAATTTAAAATATTTTTAAATACTAAATGGAAGCATTGAAAAATGGATAGAAAGGAGTAGCTTCTATTTCCAACTCCTGTAATTACTGGTGTGGTCCTGTTCTTACTGGTAATTTTTTTGAACTGCTGTATTCTTAGCTTTAAACTTGGTGAGAGGTGGAAATAAAACCTTTTGTGCTATACCTGCTTTGAATTAACAATAAGTGACCTCATTTTCTAATTTTTCAAAATTGCATATCCACTGCTTCTTTTTGAAAATTCAACAATATAGCTAGATTTGCAGGTACTTTTTAATTATATTTTGTACATTTGGATCAGAAGAATGTCTGTATCTTTACTTGTGTAGATACATAAGCATATATATATGTTTTTACATCCTTTAAAAATTTTCATTTTAAGATATTTAGAATGAGAGCTTACCTGCCTGCAGTAAAACAGGTCCCATTGGCAGATCCAATTGTAGAAAAGACCACAAAGAGAGGAACTATCCAAGAGGCTGGATAAAGGACTCTGTCTCCAAATGTCTGGAACATGGGGTTAAAATTAATCATTTTTGTCATTATAACTACCATTTGGTATATTCAGTGATGTTGGAGCCTCTAAGAGTATGGTAAATGGGTATCTGAGGTATGTTACCAATAAAAATGTGTATTTTGGGTAGTTATTAAGATAACACTTTGCTGAATGAAGACCTGGATTAATTCATGAACCACTCTTTAGAGAGTGTAATATTGCAGTGGTTGTAATGCAGCATCTGTAGGAAACATTGGGAGACATGTGAACAACAGAGATAATAAATGCTACTAAAGACACCTGGGTTTGGGAATGTGTCTGCCAAACAAAAGGAAAGATAAAATTGTAGCAGTCACACATACACATCCTGCCTGGTTTCAACCTGTTCAACAGGAGCTGCTGTAGGAGCAGTGGCATGACAGCCCAAGCCTTAGGGGTGAACAAGAACAGGACAAACTTGCCTGAGGTCTTTCACTGCACTTCAGTTTTCACCTGAGCTATGGTATGTCAGTTGTTACTGCAGGAGGGATTAGATCTGATGTAGGTGCGTTGATCTACTGTAATGGAATTTGAGTTGAAACTTTTGACATGTAGGTTTTGGAGTTTTAGTTGGGGGTGGGTAACATTTTTTAGCAAGTCAAGCATAAAGAGTTCTGGTTTTGCACAAGTGTAATATTAGTGTTGTTTCTTTGTCCAGTAGTATGACTCGTTAGTTCCAAGCAAGAAGTCTGCTAACAGATGTATACAATGTGCTCCTTCTTTTGCTGTTTGCTGGACTGCCTTTGTACTGCTCAGTAGCAGTTCTGCAATTTTGTTGTTAATTTAATCTGATGAGTTCAGTGCTAGATGATGTCTGTTGTTCACAGATTGTAAGTTTAATGGTGTACTGAAGAGGACTAGTTCTTAAGTAAGATAAAACTTGATATAAATCACTGTGCATCTTGGTGCAAAGAAGATGCTGAAATGCACCAAAGCATTTTTAGTTTTTAAGTATTAAACTTTTAACAAGTCTGGATCACAGGCAAGAAGTCTATAATTTAAAGAAACAAAAGACAGGTCAGTGGGGCAAGTAATTAACATGAGTTCTCTTTAAAATTATATCTTAAAATTAGCGTACTTTCTTCACTGTGCCACACTGTATTTTGCATGCATGTCAGCTACTGTTTTTTCTACCTCTAAAACTAATATTAGGAAAAATTGCTGCATGACCTCTCAACAGTTTGAGGCAAATGTCCCACGGAAAATTTACCACATGGAACTGAGGAGACAGATGTGTTTGTATGTACTTCAGAAATCTTATATTTGTAATAGTATGCCTTGCAATAATGCAAAAAGGATATTTATTAATATTGTTAAGGAAAAAAGCAAGAGTGAGGAGGAAGTGAATTATGGACTACTTGCTGTTATCTCCAGAATGACAAACTTTGATTTACTGTCAGCTTGTTTCTTGGATATACTGGAAACTGAAAAGGGCAAAGCAGCAGTCAGGTGTTACTTTTCCTTCCATCTTTTTGGTGCTTATGGAAAACAGTCAGCCTCTGAGCTGCAGTGTTTACAAAATGTTAGCTGAAGACTGCATTACTTTTGCTTGTTTGTTTGTTTTTTCTTGGGAAATGATAGAGCTACTGTTTAAGCATTACTGAAATAAATGTTAATATTAAGAAATGGCAGTAGATAATGGAGAAAAAGTGACACTGGCAGCTTAGAAAAATTGTATGACAAATTACAGATTCCTTTTTGCTCATATTACTGCTGAGGATACTTTAATGCACACAGCCTTCTTCAGATGTTTTATTACAAAATAAAGTGTCTTACCACAGCAACTGCCTGGGACTGCAGGAGTTCTGTTGAAGTCATTACGGTGAAATATGAAATGTTTATCAGAACGTAACAAACCGTAACCAAGGGGATTCCAATAATTATAGATAGTGGTAGATTTCTAAAGAATGCAAAAGTAAGACTCCATCAGCATTGCTGTATCACTGGTAGAGTTGTCATAGTAAACTGTGGACTCTTTTCCACATAGGCTCTTTACATACATTTTCATTTCTTTATTGTAGAGCCATGGAAATCAGGATTTTAAAGAAAAAACACAATTTTATGCAAATTTATGAAGCCTATAATAGATGCTGATTAGCTCTGTCTGTTAGTGCTCAAACCTTGAATAACCATTGTTTTTAAAACCAAACCAAGATACATGCCTACTTCTACAGAAATAGCACATGTTTGATATCTGTCATTGGAAACACTGCTTTCCTACGTAGTTTTACCTGTAAGGATTTTTAAGTTCTTCTGTGATGTAATTGAGTTGATTCCTGGAAGGAAAAACATTCATGCAATGTCATTAGCAGTCAGGTGTTGAAATACTATACATTAGAGAGTCAGGTGTTATTTCTTGTGTTACTGGTTTTTTTACCTTGTCAGGGAAAAAAGCCCAAAAACAACCAACCAAACTTAGGTTATAACCAGTCTTAAGTGATAAAGCTGCAGGACAAAAACTCTGTGAGTATCTTATCCAAGTGTCAGCCTCTTGATTCACCATCTTTTTCCTCCATTATCTTTTTCTCCTCACAGTTTTAGAAATATCTCTGAGATTTTGAAATGAGATTGTCTTAGTTCTCGGATAAAATATCCCAGAATAACAAAAATTCGGCAGGCGTTTATCTCAAACCTACAAGATTGCCTTTGAACTTCAAGCTTTGCAGCATCTGACTCTTTTCAAATACAAACGCAAATGTACCCATTGCAAGGGCTGAAGCAAGTCTGCTCATGTTTCACAGTTGGCATGAAAACCTTTTTAAGGATTATACCTATCAGAATCACAGTTTCCAAATGCTCATTTTTGCTAGAGCACGTAGACCAGATTGAAACAACACTTTTGCTCATCTACTTCTGAAAATGTGAGGAGCAGCTGATATTCACGGTTCAACTGGTTAATTTTCAAATGTCAGTGTCTGGTGGTTAAATATTGAAATAATTATTTAAGCACCAGTTTCCCTGCCCCCTTAAAAAACCTAGGTGGATGTCTGACCTGACAGAAATACGTGCCTGGGTTGGAACACTCAAGCTTGGAATTAGAACCTGAAAGAGTAATCCATTTACATGTATGTTCAGTTTTAAGCATCTAAATGGGACTTGCTTTGTTGTAAGTTAAGATTTATATTCTTAATTATTTCAAAATTTTGATCTATATGCAAACTTCTACAGTGTGAACACTTAAGAATAGCATTAATGGATCAGATCATGATCTGAGATTTGTGCCAAGAGAGCCCTAGACCAACTGCTGTTCCCTTTAGTTTCAGGAAATGGAAGGTGTAAACTTTCTGGACTGTGGCAGAGATTGCCAGTAAATAAGTTTATTCTTATGGAAATAATTCCAGAAAGTACTCTTCTAAGTATTAAATCTAAATGTTGTATGTAGAACATAAATGTAAACTGAAATCCATCAATATTTGTGATTATTTTCAAATGTGCCTTCTTAAATCTTAACATGGAAGATAATAATGAATAAACAGATGTGGAGATTTAAAATTGAAAGCTGCTCAGGGAAGAAGACTTCAATGTTTTTACATTAGTTGCAAATAAAACTGAATAAGAAAAAATTTGAAAACCTTACAAATTCTGACACAATGTGGGTTTTTTTATATGTTCTCTTGTACTAATTAAACACCACTAGATAATTCACAAAAAGTAGAATTTGATGGAGAGATCTGCAGGGGCTCTGGGAAGGCTATTTCACCTAACATAATGGAATTAAACTCGGTTATATTCTCATTACCACAGTGTCTAAGCATCTTCAGCAGCAAAGCAGTAGCCCTTTCTCAATCTAATACAGTTTTTTTTCCCCTAATAAACAGTAACTTGAGGATTTGGTGGGTTTTGTGGGGGTTTTTTGTTGTTTTTGTTTTTTTAACCAAACCGATGGTCTTTTTTTCAGAATTCATTGAGATTCTTAATAACAAGTCAGATGTTAACTTTTTCAGATCACATCTTTAAGTTCTACAGGGAGAGAGTAAACCAGTTAGAGGCTGTTAAACTTAACTGTTAATGATAGTAAAGATACCTTACCATCCATCATATGCCCAGAGTCCATTATAAAATGCCAAAGCAATAGAGCTAATAGAAACTTTACTGTCCTTGAAAGAATCTTTAAAGTTTTCAGTTTTTCCTGCAATAAGATGTAGATTACTGATCAGTATTGAAATTAATTGCTTTAATCCCAACCAGATAAAGGAACATTCAAACATCCGTTTCATGTTTTGAAACATCTCACTGTAAAAATCAATTAATACCAATTTTTACAAATTGATCTGTAGTGTGGTATTTCCCACCACCCCCTTCTCTGAAGGAAAATGCCAATAGTTCCCGAAGGATCTGGAACTAAAACGCTGAATAGAGGGCCTTAGTGTTGTGCCACTTCTAGCAGTGGGAAATTCTTAAATGGTCATAAGAGAAGCTAAGTATATTGCAAGTAAAATATATTTAATTACCTTGTGCAAGGAGAACAATTCCACTTACAATGATGATTGTGACAATGATCATTTTAGCAGCTGTGAGGAAATTCTGGAGATAGCTTGCCAGCTTCACACTCAGTGAATTCACTATTGTAATTACCACTAAAAGAAAGAAATCATATTTCTGCATTAAATTTGTCAGAACTGAAAGAAATCTTGCCTCTTAAAACCTTTTCCCCCCTTATTTACTGTACTGCTTTGAAGTTGCACAGTGTTCTGATAAATACAGAAATACGTTCACACTTGATTTTTCTTTCTTTTCTGCCAGAGATAAGCATTCATTCCACAGCTGCATCTATCTTAGTAAATAATAGAAGAAACTTAGACTAGGAACAAACCATTTTTAAACCTATCCTTTTTATATGTTGTTGAATTAGTTATTGTAGGAAGGACTCACTCTACTGTGTCCCAAAGTTTTATGTTGCTTTCAGTGTAGGATTGCTTTCTGATGTCTTCAGGATTAGCCTGCTGAGGTCTTAAAAGTGCTGAAATTAATTGATGGGGCTGAGCAGAATTTGCTATGGATCTTGCCTCTTTCTTTGAAAGTAGGAATCTTACCAATGGCAGCTGCTGCAAGACACTTGATGACAACTTGGGGTGGATCACAACCCGGATAAAAAGGAGCTGATGCGTATTCAGCAAAGCTGAGACAAATGATTGCAAATGAGCTGGGTTTTGTGACCAGTAAGCTTGTCCAAGAAAACAGAAATGCTGGAATTGGGCCAAATGCCTCCATAAGGTACGGATATTCTCCCCCGGATTTTGTGATCATCGTACCAAGCTCAGCAAAACAAAGTGCCCCTGAATAACGAGAGAGGCTGGTTTAGTTCATATATTGGTTAGTTCATTACTGGTCTAGTTATTAATTGGTTCATTACTGGTTTAAGTTACTGGTTAGTAAACCATTACTGGCTTAGTTCATATACTTCTTAAGCTATGACTGGCTAGAACAGATTATCACTTTTTAATCGGTAGAAAAGTTAAGGAAATGGATATATACAACGGGTTATTACTCTTGTCATGTTTCTGTATCTTTTACTATATATGCAAAATAAAAATTTAATTACTTGTGAGCAGTTGGAAAAAATATACTGAAACTATTAAGTTACAGTCCAGAATTTACTACTACTGGTGTTTAATACTTCAGCAAATAAAGTACAAACATTCTGACTTCATTCTAGTTTTCTGTGTAAGAAACCAACGCTGTAAGAAGCATTTAAGTGACAACTGCACTGACTGACTGACCTACCTTTGGGAAACTGGAGAGAACAGACTTGCTGCACAATTTTGAAGTAAAATGTCTACTAAGCTCCACTTCAAGGTACAGTGATACTTCTAGATTTATTGCTGTAGCTGGCATCTTGCATAAAGGTTTATTGTGTATGGTATGTACCTGACAAAATACTCAAAGAATTCCTTTTTGTTTTACTTTTTGAAATATTTTGCGGTGCTTAGTGCTAAATTTTCAGATAATAAAATTAGATTTACACAAGTATAAAAACAGAAGTACTAAGCTCACTGCCAGTAAACTGCACATTTTGCTTGTGATTTAAGTAGAAAAGTATTCTCTTTATTAGTGGGTGAAGTAAGCAAAACTGAAATCTGCTTTCAAAATGAACTGAGAATGTGCTTTACAATTTTAAAATCTTAATTTATAAAGAGCACATATTTTAAATTTTTGCCTGAGTACTGCTACATTTATCAGGATATGATTGATTTTGGTCTAGGTGCTATTAGCTAATTTGTGAAATTAGTAGTATGCAGAAACAGTAGATACAAAGGTTTTAAGCAAAGATTCAGATTCTTTTGTTGACCCATTTACCTAATGTTGCAAGAACTCCGCAGGCTGCCCAGATGGTTAAACAAGGACCCACGGCGCCAACATTGGCAAGTACTGATTTTGGAGAAACAAAGATACCAGAGCCAATAATTGTACCAACAATCATACAGATTCCACTGATAAGGCCCACCTTGAAATAAAAAGACATATTTTGGTAGTTTCTAGTAATTCAGTAATTATTTTTCAGTATAATATACTCATAGTTGCCAGTACTGACATTTTTTCAGCTTTCAATGTATAGGTTCTACAAAGTAATACATTCAACTGTGTGAAGTTTATCTTCTCTTCCCAAGATGCAGACACACCCCTGTGGCGTAATCCTGCAGTTTCCTGAAATAGTTACTTGGACTTTCCCTGCCTGTGTTCTTGCTATATTAAACCACCCTTTGGATTATCTGGGTCTCAAATGTGACCTTGTACAGGTAAACATCCCCCTCCACTCTTTGATTAAACACTGAAATCCTTTTATGAGTACTTGAGGAATTCTGAGTTTTCCAAGTTTCATTTGTTTTCTTGGATGGAGTCTTTTCTTTGTTTTCCCCTCCTTTCAGCAGTTTTTTCCTCTCTTTGCTTCAGGTATTTGTGCATAGGAATTATCTTGATACTGCCAGGTGGTGAAAAGATCATGTTCTCTGAACTTTGTAATGACCCATGTTACATGAAACTACAAAACCGAAAAAACAGCAGCATGAGCTACTTAAATTATCCTGCTAATTATGGCTAGTCTAACAACATCAATATATTGCCAGTCTTGGCACCAAACTAAAACCATGTAGAATTTTTGCACGTTATTTAAATTTAAAGAGGACTTCCACTCCCTCCTGAGAGCAAGTGGCACGTATGTTTTCTAAAGCATCTGTAATTTTCTGGAAGAGACAAATTTTCACTTATTTTTCTGTACCGATGACAATTTTATGACTGTAAACTAACAGACTTTGAGAAGCAATGAGCTGAACGACTCACTTCAGCCTCTGAGAAGTACATGTAGAAAGAAACAGTAGTTTATGAAGGGTCTTGATCAGCTTTGATGTTACCAGATAAAAAAATAATTCAAGTACTTAAAAAAATACATATTCTTACTTTTAAACTGTGTTTCTGTCAGACCTATTTAACTACTAATTAGCAGTTTCCTAAAATACAAACGAACCACGCTGTCAGGATATTAGTATGTCAATGTGAATGGAGCCACAGTTGCAGTAGTTGTGCAGTGATGGGGGTGCACAGATCCCCCCTCCCACCTCCCCTGCCAGCCCCTTGCACACATGTGGCCTGAGGGGGGGGAGGAAAAAGCTTTGCCTGCTTTTGTAGGTTCATAGTTCGGTGTTCATGACTCTGAATGGACTGTCCATCCTCTCTTCTGTTGTCCTCTCCTTTTCTTTTCCTCAAGCTTTCTTCACCCATTTGGTTTACTTGTTGAAATCTCTAAAGAAGTAAAACCAAAATATCAGTCTAGCTTATTCGTGTTTGAGTTTTGCTGATATACATGGGTCCAAAATAGCATTGTTAAATATTGCCAGAAAACATAAACACACACTTAGGAGCAAAGGACTTCCATCTACCTACCTACTTAGAGATTACATGGAAGAGGTTTTAGTCCACTTCATATGTCTGACTTGCTGTAGATTTTCCCCATACCCACCTGGAGATGAAGTCTTCTCTCTTCTGTCTCAGGTTACATTTAGTTGAGAAGATCTCCTTACTGGAACAATCTAGGGTTTATAGCTAGTCCCTCCTTTGAATTCCTCCAGAGGTCCAGACAGATTTAATCTTTCTCCCCAAAGCTCGTCTGTTTTCTTATCTAGGAGGCCTTTCTGATCTTCGTGAGATTGGGCCTTCTCTCAGTTCCTTGGAGATGCAAGTATCTGCAAAACCAAGTGTTGTCTCCTGTAATTGTCTAATTAGCAGCTCTTTTCCTCAAAAAGAGTCACCAGTCTTCTCCACCTTGACTCGGGGTGAATGTCTTCTACTGAATGTTTTGTTCTGTTTAGAATTAGAAAGCAAATAGTTTGTTTTCAAATTTAAATTTAGACCTGTGATATTTTTTTTTCTTTGTGAGGATTTTGCTTCTTTCCCATGGTATTGGAGTAAAACACAGCCTGAGATACTGAAGGAAACTGATCAGGTTAGGTCCTGACTCTTTTAAAGAGACTTTCTTTTCCTCAGATCTTACAGCTATAATTACTAGAATCTGACTGTTGAAGATCATTTTACAGTTACAAAGAGTAATTCAGGAATGCTTGATCTTCAGGTAACTTGGCTAGTACGCAGTAATTCTTGGCTACAGGAATTACAGCATTTAAAACTGACAGAACACCTATCTCTGTACTGCTCATCTTCAGAAACGCTTGGGCTACAAAGACATCCAGTTTGTTTTGAATTAAAGATTTTTTTTAAAATAAATCCTCATGAATCTAACTTTTAAGATTAAAATTAAAATAGAAAATTGCCCACGTAAGGAATGCAGGGCTTGGGTCACTGAATTTTATTACAGCTTTATGCCCAACTTCTCTCTTTAAAGTCTTGTATTTCAGATATTTTAATTGTTGTCTTTTAGCAATTCATACTTTCACTTACCTCATTTATTTATGTTTGTTTGGTGTTAATCAGGTTCCAGGAATCTTTGTATAGTGTATTTCTTTATTTCTCCCGTTAGATTTACCAGCCAGTTAGACCACAAGACGTGTCCATGTCTGAATCCAGAATACGCAGAAGCGAGCAACAGCTTAAGTACAGAGGTTATAAATGGTAATCATTAAACCCATTCTCAGGCAAGAAGCTTTGAGATAGGAAGCACAGGTAAACCAATAGTCCAATTAGTTTATCTTTAAAAAAAAAAAAGTTGTCTTTGTTCCATTTGTGAGAATGTTTGTCCAGTACCTAAGTAGTGTATTAGATGGACTCTTCAAATTATGGTTCACTCTCACTATTTTGATGATTTTATATCAAGCAATTTCTATTTTAGAAATACTTTGAAAAGATAACGTTGAAGTAATTGTCATATTTTGGGTGCATTAAAGACATCTGTCCAGGTGTTGACTGCATCCTATAGAAATAGTTGATGTTTTTATCTTGAAGGTAGAGAAGTGTGAGCAGAAATCTTTCCTTTATTTTTCATTAACCTGAAGGCAGCTGAGTGGGCAGCTTGTGTTCCCTTCACTTGCAGTTCTAATTAATTCTTCTTTTTTGTAAATGTTTAAAAATCTTGCTTTAGTGAAAAATGCCATTCTCTATTTCTATACAGTTCTATGTCCAGGAAAAAGGTAGCCTTATGCTGAAACAAGGTAGCTTCTTGCATTCTCACTAGTCATCCTTAAAATAGTTGCAAAACAACCCTTAATCATGTTTCACTTCATTGTTTTTGGCAGTGCAGTTGTACAGCTCCTTTCCTGTAGGACATCCAAACCAATAAGGTCTGATCAACCTGATCTAACTTCAGCTGACATTTTTCAATAAACATCTGTTAAAAGCTGAGAGCTGTACTGGTCGCTGATGTTAAGATTTGTTAATCTTGTTAAGATAATGATTCATGAACAATAGTAGCATGGGATTTAAAGTAAGACCAAATTGCTGGACCTAAGTATCAACAGAACTGTGTCCTGGCATGATTTGATAGCTGTTCTTTTATTTAACTTTCTGTTTAAGCATTCAGGCTCGATAAACAGGAATTCCTGTCTTTTGTAATGAGGGTGTAAATCCGTGACTAAAAACAGACTCCAAAATAATGTGAAACAGACTGACATGGGTTTATATTTGCTGTGTTTTGTGATGGTTGAGCCAGACTGTGTTGTGAATGTCTTTCTCCAAGGCTGAGATTGCAAAGTAGTGTCAGGACTGAAAACAAAGCCAAAGCTGTATGTTTTTCACTCAGTCTTACTTTTTCCTCTCTCTTGCTCATTTCTTACAGAAATAAGAGGTTCAGCTTCAAGAAAAGTTCTTCCATCTTTAACTTGTTCAAAAATTACCATCTTGAACAATGGTTGGACAAAAGTTCTTTTTTTCCTACCGATAAAGAGAATAATGTTGAAATTATAGTCTTAGTACAGGTATATGAAAAGCCAGATATCAACAACTTACTCCTTTTTCAGCATCTTTTATGAGGACTTTAAAATACTTTTCATTGTGATGTAGGAATAAATAAGCTAATATTTCTGTATCCATCAGTTTTGGATGCCTGGTTTGGTGTCAGGTGTTATGTAATGTAGTTCTGTGTTCTCTGTAGCTGATCATTTTGAAATTAAGATTTATAATCTTGTCATTCCTGTGTTTTTCCTGAAATGCCACAGAGATTATTGAATTAGCTTATATCAAAAGAAAAAAGAAGGCGGGGGGGGAATCATCAGGCTAACTTTGTCCCTCAAAATGAACTAGACACGTATTTCACATCATTCTCTACCCTGGAATTTCCAGACCAACAAAAAAAAGGGTGAAAAAAGTTGCATAATTTTGCTGAAAAGATAACAGAATAGTCTTTTTGAATTTTTTGTGCAGATGTATGTTCTGCACATCTCATGATGTTTTCAGATGTCTTTCCTTTCCGTATCAGATCTATACCCTATTTAGTTTCTTCAGATACAATGAAGGCAACATTGAAAATATGTTGTTTGAGTTTTTGCCTAAACAACCAGTTTCTTTAGTCAACCTGGAATGTGTATTTGGAAGAGTTCCCATCTGTTGAACAGGTTTCTTATATCTCTGCCAGTGACCTGACCTTAACTAGCCTGTGTTTCTTTATAAAAATGGAAAAGTATCTTCATTTATTGTCTAGTTTTGGTTTAGGGGTTAATCTGCTTGGGGTGCTATAAACTTGTTAAAGGATTTGCAACTTTACCAGCAATCCATCTTTTCCTCAACCACTTAAGGAAAAAATAAACATTGAGTTCAAGGATTCTACCGTTATTTTCTTCATGGACAAGAGAAATGGCATTTACAGCCATAGGGAAAGATTCCTTCCCTCCCAAATACATACATAGATGGAGAGATCAAGGAGTTCAAATTCCAAGGAGCTAGAGAAGCAAACACTCTGTGGTCTGGTCCTGTCTAAACAGTGTAGTTTGAACCTTTTCAAATGCTATGTACCAATTAAATCGTAAAAAGTAATTTTCAACTTTAATTCATGAAATAACAAGGGCACAGTTTATATATACCTTTTATTATCATTAGTCACTAATAATAAAGGTTAATGGTTGTTAGGGTTGGTATTTATTGCTTGCAGTAATGCACAAGTTCTGCTTTGACCAGTATTTGAGCAAATGGTAAGGATCTTTCTAACTTGGAGCTTTTTATTGTAGCTTAGCAGTATCTCAGAAGGGATACTTTCCATTCTAACCTTGCTACTTAACAGGTTGCTTAATTTTAGTCAGAGGACTGGTCTGTTTACTTGCACTTGCTCTTCTTTGAGTCTTGCCATTAAAAACGTGCTGTAAGAAATGATCTTACTACTGTCATTCTTGAATACATCTAAATGTTTTTCTGAGTAATTGCAGGCACACTGCAAGTTGAACATAAGAAAACAGCATCTTTTAATAGCTGGATAGTTCACATTTTTTAGAAAGGTGATTTTTTTGCATTATGTTTTTTTTTAAGCACAGCTGTTCAGAGACTTTTCATAAACTTGTAAATGCTGGATGTTGTTCTATCCAAAAGATCACAAAAACTATAGGAATCTCTTCTTAAGGATATTCTACAGGAATTTTGGTGGCCTCTGAAGAAAACTAGCTTGACTATATTGAGTTAGTTATTCTCAGAGCTTTTAGAAGCCAAATTTTTGAAGTGTTTCAGAGCCTGATCAGAATTAGTGATTCCTGTAATATGCAGCTGGCTCCTCTTCTTTTTGTGTTTGAGGAACGAATGCCTCACTGTGATCTCCTTTTCGATCCCCAAATTCAGGTTGCATTCCACTGGTGTTTCTTCAGAGGATTACCAGGTAACATTGGCTTTGGAAGATTGCACCTTTAGTGTGCCCGTTTCTGGCTGAGGAAGAAAGTGGTGAATACAGCAGTGCTCTGTACAGGTTACGATGCTCTGTGCTGCCTACTTCTGAAGTCTCAGTTTAAATTTAACAAAACCAAAACCATTTAATGAAATTAAATTTACCAAAACCATTTAATATGTAAAATCAAATTTTAAGTGCTACAGTATTGAATCTTTAGATATTTCATATCTGAATGTGTATTTATATAGATGTTGAAATTAATTTAGTACAAGGGAAAAAAATGAGAGCTAAAAAAATCTGGAGATCTCACTCACTGAGAAACCACATTTTTAAAGGTAAAGTGCATCTGCTCTTTTAGATTCAAGCTGACTGCTGTAGAATTTCTACCATATTGATTTACATTACATCTGCAGAGCAGAATGAGTGCTCAGAGCTCTCCTAAATGGAAGAGCTATGCCTGGGCAGCCAAGGATTTGTAGTCCCAGAGGAAAAACTCTCCGAACCCCTGAAGCAATGTGCCAGTACAACAGCATGAATTTTTCATGGTGAAAAAATATTAGGAGGCTGTCTTCTGAGCTGTTCAAGAGCAATGTTCTGGCTAGAAAGGTAACAGCATATTTCTGGTTTAAAAATAGAGGAAGGGAAAAGAAAACAGGGTTTAAATGACTTCTAAATAGGTGGAGGGAAATTTTCTGATAGGCTGGAAATTAGAAAATTGACTGTCGGTTCCCAGGACATTAGGGCATACTTACTTGAGTGTCAGAATTTCCCTGGTACTTACACCACAGCTGAAGCACAGAGTATCTGACAAGAAGAGTAAGAAGTAATGCCAGTATATTTTAAAAGTAGTTGAAAAATGCATTTGAACTACTGAGGTCTACTCCGGACTCTCCAGTGTTTGATTTTTTGTTGTGGGAAGGTGGTAGCAGTATTTGCTTCTGGAATTTATAATCACATTATTTAATGAAAATGTTTTTCTAAGGTAAACTCTGTTCAGTTGCTATAGACAGAATATATGCTGTAAATTCAGCAATGAAAATTCATGTGACTACAGTTCCACAATCCTGAATTGTTTTCTCAGTGTCTTGATAGTAATTGAACGACACTCCTTGGTTTTGTTATTTTGTGGAAGGAAGCTGAAACTATTTCACTGGCTCAGTTTAGACTGGAAGATATTATAAATGGACAGACGGTGCAGTGTATCTGTCATATGCTCTGTCAGCAGTGACTGAGGTAAAATAGTAAGTTGCTAATGTCAGATGGGTAACAGAAAAAAGATAAATTGGCATGAGTAGAGTTTTCGTAGTTCAATAAAACAGCCAAGTCATTGCTTTAGTATAGTGTCTATATTCGGTATAGTATCTATGAAACAAGGCAAAGTAACATGATTTAAAAAATCTCAGTAAGTTCTGGAGGTTTTAGGTATAGTTTTCTTCAATACCTCTGTCCTGACTCTTCTCACATGATTATGCCAACACATTGATTATGTCAACACATTCACACTTGAGTGTGTTTGGAGCTTGTTTCTAAATACAAGGTGATGATTTACTTAGAACAAGATAGTTAATTCTTCATTTCAGCACTTTAAAGATGCATAAAAGTTGTTACCTGTGCAAGCAGGAAGAGTGTTCTGTTTGTTTCTTTGTAGTACAGTAGTGATAATAGCTTTGACGCTGGGCTGTAAAGGAATGAGTTGAAGTCAGTATGAATTCATCAGCAATTCTGTTAAAATAAACTGGTTTTATTTCTCAAAGTAATAAGCCAAGTGGATTGGGAAGAAACAGGAAAAAATAAATACATACATTAATTTTGGAAGGGCTTTTATTGGTGTCTGTCTTCATATTCTCACCAGCAAACTGCGGCACCAAGGTCTAAATACATATGTATATTTAAAAAAACTGTAATAGGGTAGATTAAGAACTAATTGAAAAACTTAGGGCTTTGGAAGAAGCAGTGTCTCAGTGTCAGGTTGGGAAAAGGTTTGTTCTGCAGCAGTGTGTCCTGGGCTTGTTCTGTTCTGTGGTTGTGTTTACATTGCAGCTGACAGATGCTGTGAATGCCCAGATTTGTGAACAGTACAAAGTAGGGAGTATGCTGTAATAAAGTGGGCTGGTTAAAGGTTAGAATGTATTGCCCAGAGAAGTTAAGAGGATTCCTTTGTTACACACCTTTAATGAAAGATTAAACCAGCATCTGCCAGTAGTGGCCCGGTATATCCTCCTACAAGGGCATTTTTCAGTGATCAGATTTCCTGTAGTGTGCTGAAAACCGAACCAAGCCTGGGAGAGAAACTAGAACAAATGTTCCAGCTTCTTAAGACCCAGTAGTCTGAATCATGAAAAGCTTTCATAGCTCCCTAGTTATTGTGTATAGACAATGTCCTGAAAGCATGAATTCATTCTTGTGCATGTTGAGCAGGATTCACAGTATGTGCTTTGGTCTGGGCAAAGTGATTTCTACGCAAATCATGCCAGCTGGAGAGAGAAAAATACACCTTTGTTTATTGGATTGCTGCAGGAGGTATGGGCTTCAGAGGTTTATAATATCCATATAACATCCACAAAGTACGTGGTAGTACTTTGGAGTTTAGGTAACAGATTCTACAAGGATGTGTTTGAGGGAAGCTCTGCAGCCTCTGTCAGCTTCAGGGTTTTGAATTCCTTAAGGCAGCTGTTCTATAGTTCAGATTGTGCCTTTGGTACTTTTTCCCAATGCTATTTTCTTCCATGAACTTCATCCCATTGCTTAGTGTGGCCCAGTTCAAAGGTTATTTGAAGTAATTTATTTCCATCCTTGGTGCTAACAGAAAAGTGAGGAATGATTACAAGTTTTGTTTCTTCCTTAGTTTTCACATACTAGTTAGAGAAGAAATCAGTAACTTTGTGTCTCCCAGAAGCTCCCTCCAAAGATGAACCTACAATAACCCTTGCCAGATGATCAGCTTTCATGTGGTGTAGCACTGCTGCATTTTGTATGTAGTAGCAGCAGTGGAAACAATTGAATTGGACAATGACTAGTATTGTGTAATGTTAGGGCTAGGGAGTTTAGAAAAATTGTAGTGGGGGAAGTCATCTTTCACTTTGTGGACAAAAGGGAAGATAACCAGATCCTAGTAGTTAACTGGGGGTCAACTGCAGTCATGTCATAATGTATTTAAATTTCATAATTCTTGGAGTTTTCTGTAGTAAAATGCCCTATATTGTTTACATTTTCTTCTTTTGCACTGTTTACTTTCGTTATTTCTCAGCTGAAGCAAGGTGAATGTGGAGCTTTCTGTGGTGTTGCTTGGTACAGGTTGGTGGAACAGCCTTTTGCAGCTGCTACCAGCAGGATTTACCATGTGTCAGCTGGTGCCTGGTAATTGTAACTGCAAAAGAAGCAGCCAGCAGGATGAGGCCCTGGTGAGTGCCTTTTGATAAAAGCCCAATATCCCTTGCAACCAAAGAAACTTCAAAAATTTAACCCTTGCTCATTTTGCACACTTGTTCATGCTCTCATTTTTAGTAGCAGTACTCCATTTAGATGCTGTTGGTATCTTCTGAGCATATCCTGTTACAAAGAGAAGGTCAGGTACTGGAATCTGATGGCTTTGGTCATAAAGATCATTCAGTGATTTATGACCATTGTCGTGATCTCAGTTCATAAGGATCACAGACTTTGTAAGGGCACAAAAGCTTCATTTATGAAGTGTGAAAAAGAGTTGAATTCCTATTACTTCTGAGAAGAGCAGCCTCGGTGAGGATGTCAGCGATGGGGTGACGTGGGTTAGGCACTGCCTGGGAGGGCATTGTGTTTTGTGCTGTGTTTGAAGAGCCTGAGAACCCAGTGGGAGCAAACTTTGCACTAGGTAACTTTTCGGATTTATAACCCCCATTTTCAAATAGTGTGTAATTACATATAATTTGATCTGTAATGGCTAAGTTGCAGAAGTGCTTGACACTTCTTAACCATGCTTGGTGCTGGCATGAGGAGCTTAGCACCTGCCTTGGCTGACATTTTCAAGCAGTTGACTTCAATATTGTGTGTGTGTGTTCGGGGGGAGTGTATGTTATGAATTGAAAAGGCATGTGATTTAAAAAGATTCTTTAAAAAATGAAATATACTGATAACGCCCCACAGTTATTCCTTGTGTGGTTTGGTTATCATATAATGCAGTTAAATTCTTAATTGCACCTCCTAGAATTACCTCAGTTTTAAAAATTTTGACGCTCAAAAGTGTCAGGAACTGCCAAACACACAAAATGCTTCTAACTGGGTTGATCTCTAGTGTGGGTCATTGGCTTTTTTTTCCAGTGCTCAATAAAATAATTTTGTTTCCATTTTTAACTGCTGCTTAAGCATAGAAGTGATGGTGATGATCTTTTAAGCTCTTGACATTATTTCTTCTGGTTAGCTTTTGAGACATTGGATTTTTGTTTGCTTATTTTAAGCAGTGGTATTGACTGCGAGGCAGTCTTAACTCTTAAAATTATCAACTTTGCTAGTCATTTCAGTAGGATTTTTGTTTTGGTTTGTTTTTTTTTACTTAGTGTTTATTGTTGTGTGTTTTAATAAAAAATAAAATATTTTATTTTAAAAAAGAATATATGTGTAATAGCTGTCTTTAATGTTTTTTTTAATCCTAAAATCAGTGGTCTGCAATAAACACTATTTCATGTACTGTTTGTATATAGAGACATACTGAAAACAAGTGTTCTAATGCAAGATGTAATCATCTGGAGCTTAAGATTTATCTTTCATCTGAAAGAGACTTAAGGGAAAATCAATTCTTTTAGCTGTTTGTAAAGTAGAAAAACAGTTTCTTTCCTGTCAGAAGGAGTTGGAGAGCAGCACCTGTCTAATAATTAATTCTATTTGTACAATACTTGACACTCTTGCAAATGTGTTTGCATTTGTTAGTCTGAATTCCAGGATTTTAGTCTCCAAGAATGCTAAATGGTTGATACGTATGTATGTATTTAAGGTATCTTTTAACAGGATTTTTTGGTATGCCAAAAAAGTGGTCCTGAGCCTCAAAAAGACTTTTTTGATCCATGGGATATCTGTGTTTTCTCAGTTTTCTTGCAAATGGTGGGAAAACTGAGCATGGATAATCTGCTAGGGATTTGATTAAATGTTAGCTCACTTAAAGTTTAACATGTTTTAATGATATGCAAATGAAAAAGCAAGCGTAGCATTTCTGAACATAGTGTCATTGTCTAGGTGCTGTTCTTTGAGCCATATATTAAACCCTACTCTAAAATGGGAAGCAGATGTGGCAGAGGTGTAATTCTCAGACATTCTACTTGAGTGGAAGAACAGTTAAGCCAATATTGAGATTTGAAAATACCACTTCGTTTCTAAGGAACAACCAACATGATAGGTTTTTTCCCTGTGAAAATGGTATTTGTTATTACAAAATCTTGAGGTATTCAAAAGGACAATTAAAAACAAATGAGAAGAATATGTAAATCATTTACATACGCAGTTCCAAGGTTGTGTTTACATACTCAGAGATGCTTATCTTTAAAGTATGGCATAAAAGACTTCATTTTCAAGACCTGTCTTCAAAAGCATGAAAAACAATGTGAGTATAGCCATGTTTGCTGATGTTCTTTTCACTTCACATATTAAGTTATTTATGGCTGTGCTTAGAAATAGTTTCTGATATTCTGGTTGTTAATGTGAGTCATTTAGTCCTCGTTGAAAAAGCCAGGAGAACAAAAAAATTTGAAGACATATGTCTTGTTAAGTCTCTGGGAGGAGAGGGTAAGATAACAAGCAGTGCTAGTTCTGTTAGACTAAGTCTTAATATGGCATGTTGAAGTTCTATCCTGATCAGCTGGTAAAATCAGTGCACTCATCCAGCAAAGGAAAAGTAATTAAAGTACATACTAAAATCCCACTGATTATAGGACTCGTATACATTTACGACTTAGCTACTTTGGTGTTTTGTCTCTCATCAGGGTGATATCTGAGTGTCTGAGTGCACTAAGATTCTGCAAGTGTTTTGAGTCTTTGACTTTCCACTGTATTGTGGAAGCTGGCTTTAAAGACAGCGCATACACATAGCCCTGGAAACAGTGGTGTGACAAGAGGTGCTCTCCCACCCTCTCCTAAATAACCCTGTTCTGCTGAGCCACAGCCTTGCCCTGGAAGGAAAACACCTCAGGAAAGTATGAAACTTTCTAGACACAAACAGGATGTGTTCTTTTTGGTATCTAACTTTTGGGTTTCTACTCCTTTTGTTAGCTTTGATCAAAGCCAGTGAGATTTTTCATTATTTCTAATATTATACAACTATGGCAGTTACAGGTTTTTTGGTATTGTTACAGTTTTCTGGTATCATTAAGGTTTTGTTATGGAAATGAAGCAAAAGCAAAAAGTTGATCCAACAAGTTACATGGAAATCCAAAATCAAAGTCACTTGATACCAATACGTACCACTCCCACACTGATGTGCAGTATTGTGAAAAATCAACAGTTATGAAAGCAAAGAAAATATGCATCATAGTAATGTAAAGGCTGGCACTGCTGCAGAGAATTCTCTGGGGGAAAAAGTGGCTTCTGAAGCTACTGAATCTGAAGTGGGGTGAACAACACAATCTGGCGTCTCATTCCCTTGGCAAAACTATGGTAGGAACTCGCTGACTCCTGGGCTCCTGTACCACTTAGTGGACAGTTGTGTGCTCAGGCACCACGAGTTGAGGATGTTTCAGTCTTGTTTGCTTCAGTGTCAATTTTTCTTCTGCCCTTGGCATAGCAAGACTTTTGGCAGACAATCTGGTGAAAGGACATCTTAGGATGTGAAGATGCTTCATCACCAGCAACAAGAACAGACAACACACATTTTTTCAACTTTGATTATGCTCTGTCTATATTTTATTTGGTGATTTGGGGAGAGTTTACTGAAATTTGATCTTTTAATTAAAACATGTATAATAGAGACGTTATTTACCATATTGAAGGCTTTCTGTTTTGCTGGTCACTTGTTTTGTGGCAAGGTGTGCATGTCTGTGCTAGAACACCAAGCTTACCAGTTGTTTATCTTGTTAACTGGATATTTGTCTTTTTATGTTAATTTAGAGCTGTACCACATTTTCCCTTAAGGAATAGCCTTTTCTTCAAAAAACAAAGTTGTAATAGTCCAAGTCTAGCCTACAATGTCAGTACAGCTGGAGAATACACTGTTGTCATTTTGATGACACATCAATTTTGGAAAGGGTAAATGCCCTGTTCCATCTTGTGTTGTTGAAAAAGTCAGATTCAGGCACTGAGGTCTCTTTCTTGGATGAGATGTGTAATGCATCTTTAGTCTTACAGAGACTCTTGTTGAATTTCATTTTTAGTAGGGGATGAAGATTTCACATCACAGTAACTAAAATCATGTCCATAAACTAGGTCCTTCTGAGAGGTTTCATCTATGTGTGGCTCGTGATCTGTGACTGTACTCCACATGTTGTTCTTCCTCAGGGATGCATGTAAGAGTTCTCTCATTCTCCTGTTTTCTTTGGATGTAGATTCCCAAATGATGTCAAGCTCCCCTTCCACTTTCCTAGAAAAAAATGAAGAGAAATCCCAATTCTAAGAACACTTTTCAGTGGTACATAATTACAGTATGTGAAAAACAAATTAGAAACTGCCTGTATTGTTTCATTGTTAATGCCTGTATGAACTGTAGTTGAATACTGTCAGCACACCTGACAAATGGGATGCTCATTTTCAGTCCATACGTTCAGTTCAATGGCAACTGCATCGATTTTGGAAAAAAATAGTCCCAAGAGATCAGTTTTAAAAGTACCCAGATTGTTAAAATTACTTTGGTAGCAAGGAAGCAGATGCCTTTAGAGGGAGGTAGTGGTGTATCTGAACTCTTTTAGGAGGATTAATTTTTAAACAGAGCTGAGATGCAGAATCTGAAAGTGCTTGCTGGCTTTGCTTTGGAATGAGCACTCAAAGCTGCTTGTTGTCAGCGAAGCACGCGGGCAGGTGGCCCTGGCTTTGCACACAGTCTGCTGCAGTCATAGGTTTAGTCTTCTCAGTGTGGCAGAATTGCTTTTATAGTTCAGCTGTTCAGGTAAGCATCCAAGAAGTAGCAGTTATAACCCAACTGCAGTTAAACAAGGGTTTCTTATCTCTGTGGGGTTTTTTTAAAATTCAGACCTGATCAGAATCTAAAAATACATTCAGCAGAATGGCTTGGGGAGGGGCTGTCTTTATTTCTTGCTAGTCAGAACCTCCCTGCTGCCCTAGGAACCTGGATTATGCAGCAGCTTGGTTGCCAGAGTTGCTAATGGTCTGTACTTATTTCTCAACACCAAAACTTCCTTGCTCTTACTTCACTGGGCAATGGCCCTCACTACCTTTCTTCTAAATTTTTCTGGATCTCACCAGAAACTCTGTCAAGCTCTGCAAAGCATTCCTGTCCTCAACTATGACTACTGTGACATTACCCTGTACAGATCACAGCCTAATTAGGGAACTTTTGCTATTCCGTTGTGTCCGTAGCAGCTGGTTCACTCTTCAAACACGAGTCTTTTTGTCCCTTGGCATTTAAAACTAAGATACTTACTCCATAGTAAGTGTATCCTGTTTCCAGATGTCTTTAGACAAAAAGCACTAAGAAGTTTGTTTCTCAGAAATGTAGGCGGCTGTTACTTAAATGAGTAAAAATAAAAATTCCATTCAACCCCTAATCTACCCAAAATGTGAGGTTTTATATCTTGTTGAGAATAAGCAAATTACCAATGCTGTACTGATGTTTGAGGATGAAAAATAGGAGGAGGTCTGAAAGCAGATTCTTTACACAAGACAGAGCTTTCTGCCCTCACTGAAATAAATCCATTCAGCCTTTATCTCTGAAAACCTTATTTGGACTGCTGGCTCAAGAATGTATCTTGTCCTTATCACAGAGATGAACAACTTTTGTCATGGTTACAGATTTATATGTAACCTTACAGGTAAGACAGCTCCTCTCCCCTGCCTGTGCATGCCTCTTCTGAGGACAGACTAAGGCAGATTCATTACCAAGGCTTTCAAACCTGCAGTTATCATCCAAAGTACAGCAACTATAAATACCTCGAAGTACTGCTCCTCTGCAGATGAATTACATGATTACTCTGTAAGCAATATAGATATCATTAGGATTATCAGCTGCCTGAAGAACAGAAAATGCTGCTTTCTCATCAGTTGATTTAGGTAAAAGGTTGCTGTCAGTTTCCAATTTTCTCTAGCAAAGGCTGTAATTATTGAGAAGGCTCTACAGAGCAGCTTCCAGGAAGGTGAAATTTGCCTGTCTTTAGAAGCTTTAAATGCTGCTATTTTTCAAAAGAACAATTATATCTATATGCACTTCTTTTTGAAAACCAAATGGAAAAAAAATCTGTTCCCTTGGATGCAATGGGTAGGTAGCACGATCCTTGATTTTTGTTATCAGGTGAGAGAATTAATTCAGACTGAAGAGAAAAAAAATTATTTAGTACAACTTCTGTATGGAAAGTGTAATTAATTGTTGGACACAGCCCCTGCTCTGGAGCTAGAAAGGTAAATTCTGAATTATTAATATTCTACATTGAAAAAAACCCCTCTTTATTTAATTAGCTGTTCTCTACTATAAAATTGTAACGTGGGCCCAGAGACATGAAAGGCACTTACTTAGTTAAAAATCCTGAATAGCTATTTCCAGAGAAATGTGGAATAGTTAAAATACTGTTTTCTCATGCAAATTTTAGAATACAATTCCCAGCTAGTCACACCTGTTTATTAGCACTGCATAAAGTAATTGAGAGAAACTGTGCTGATACCATGCAGATGATACCAAGCCCTATTTCTGCATTGTCTTTAAATCTCTTATCTCACAGTGGCTGAGATAAACTGTAAAATGACTGCTTAATTATCTCTCTCCAGCTGTAAGAAGTTTTTCCTGTATGCTGATGCTGTGAATGTGCTATGAAGCTTTCCACTACCAGAGGGCGAAAGTACCTCTAAAGGACTCTGTATTAAGAGGGTATTTCACCACTAACAGTAATAATCTTCTATCAATCAGTTAAATTGTCTTTTCTTCTTTTTATTCTGCAGGTAGCCAATCTGCATCACTTAGAACAGTAAGGTAGATTCAAAAGGAAACTCATCACATGCAAACTCATTAGATTTCTTTAATTTCCTACTGTTCTGAAACACTTGGGTGTGGAGGAAGAATTGTTCAGCCTTTAGTAGAAGATGCTATTCAGTAATTGACCTGTATCTTGATGTTTTATAGACCCCTAGATCATTGAAGACTAGGCTCAAATTGATACTCTTCTTAAGAAGAAGTCTTGAGAATGGGAGTAGTCATCCAGAATAAATTCCTCCTTGAAAAGGTCTTTTTTGGAGCTGGGAAGGATGGAATTAAGAGGAGTATTTCAGCACTTGCAGTATAGCTACAACATGAGTGAGAAGAGACTCGTGGGACATAATGAGTGAGGCTGTGGTGAAAAGCAAGAGCTTGCAGCTGTGTGCAGTTGCTGCCTCTCACCCCTCTTACCCCTCAGATCTAATTGGATTGCTCCTTCCTGGGACTGACTGACCTTTTCTGCTGCAGCACTTCATCAAGGGTTTCCTGTTTGTCTTGCAGCAGACGCTGGAGGTGCTGCATTTCTTCCTCGTACCGAGCAGTCTTCCCGGCAAATTCTTTCTCCTGCTCAGTCATTTTGACACTGATGTCTCCAAGTTTCCCAGCTGCTTTCTTTTTATACACCTGCAAGGGTTAAAGATAATAGGAAAAATGGGATTATAGAAGAAATGAGGACAATTCACTACAAACAAAAGAAATAGCTAGATACTAATTTATGGTTTAACCTTTACATCAGTGCTGCTGTACTTAAGTCAGGTAGGTTGTGTTGGGTTTTTTACCTATTTGTTAATTTGAAGGTATTACACTTTTACTTTGTTCTGCATATAAACAGTGTGTACAGTGAATACCATACTGTATGTTTGTTTGAGCGAAAAGAATTAGCTGCAAAAAATGGGTTTGTTTTCCAAGATGCAAAGCTATGCTTCATAGCACATTGCTTACCACTTGTCCAGCAGTTATATTTATCAATGCATACCATGAAAAAGTGTTTGTGTTCTGTTGGCTCTTTAATCTTAAAAGGAAGAACTACTACGTGAAGCAGCAAGATACTTTTCCTTTTCAGTGAGGCATAAGTGATTTTTTTGCTTATTGGCAATAATAACCCAATACATTAATCTGATCTCAAAACCAAGAAATCCTTTTTGTACAAAGTTATTTTGCTTTCTGAAATAACTTTTCCATTATATTACATAAGCACAAGAGGAACTGAAAAATACGGCTTCTGTATTGTTGCATATTTCTACATTCTGTTGCTCAACAAAAAACACAGGTACTATCCAATATTATTTTTTTCTTGTGATTGCAAACAGAATGTTTCAAATGTTACTGTATCTGCAGAATGTGACCTTTGATCCAGGCTCTAGGACAGAGTTTCGGGATGGAAGCATCTCCTTTAATAAAACTGCATAGTGATAAATAGTAATATTTATCTAGAATTTTAGTCATTCAATATTTAAGGCTGGCTTCCATATTTTTTTCCTAGCCTTTCCCTGTTAGTTCTAAGAAAAGAATTAGAAGCCTTCAAGTTAACCAGTCACATCACTCAGCTTTTTAGATTCCCAAATAAGTCTTCAAAATGCAGTTAGATGCTTGTGCTTGTAATGCTACGGGAGGATAAAGGTACACATGTTCCTTCTGAACATAGGCTTAGTTAGAGCTAGCCTAGAGGAAGTGCAGGAAAACAGCTGAACCTTTCACCTCTGTTAGCAAATGTCTCCTCCAGCTGGAACATGAAATGTCCTCTTTAGGGCAGGTACCTATAATAATTTCAGAGAACTAGAGAGAAGTTCCCCTCTCTCTTAACACAGAAAAGGCTGATAAAGAAAGCAGCCAATGGTATTGGTGAAATGCACTTATCTAGTGATCATTGATCATCCAGTTAGTGGGAGGTCTGTGTTTTAATCTGCACTCTGCCTGAAGTGGTTCAAGTCTGTGACTCCTGTATATCCCATAGCTGCCTCAGTTGGCTTGGCACACCTGCTCTTCATGTGCCAACTGAAGCTGCCACATATGCAGAATGGCTGCAAAATCAATGGTACACAAACAAAGGGCAAAAGTGCACCATGTTCTGACCTAATGATTAGGGTGTGAAACTAGATATGAGTGATACATAGTTCTGATCTAGCTCCTGTGATTGATATAACTAAGTTTATTTAAAATGCATAAGCTATCTCAGCAGAACTTCAGCGGGGTGGGTGAAGAGTCCTACACTGCTCTAAGGAAAAGCTGTTTATGCTGGAGAAGCTTTAAAACTATGTGCCCAAAGGTGTGAGTTGTTTGTACATGACCTGCCTTGACAAAAAAAAATCTGGTATTAGATAAACATAACTGAGTTTCTCTTTTAGACACATAAGGTAAAACGGACATAAGGAAATTGAAATGTCCCTCTCTACTTGGCGCTGGTGAGGCTGCACTTCGAATATTGTGTTCAGTTTTGGGGTCTTCACTACAAGAAGGACATTGAGGGGCTGGAGTGAGTCCAGAGAAGGGCAACGAGGCTG
The DNA here is from genome assembly GCA_013398125.1 of Aegotheles bennettii. Classification (NCBI taxonomy): domain Eukaryota; kingdom Metazoa; phylum Chordata; class Aves; order Caprimulgiformes; family Aegothelidae; genus Aegotheles; species Aegotheles bennettii. The sequence continues at coordinate 1,241,341 of VZRW01004275.1, read as the reverse complement.
GTGAAGGGTCTGGAGCACAGATCTTATGAGGAGTGGCTGAGGGAGCTGGGGTTGTTCAGTCTGGAGAAAAGGAAGCTGAGGGGAGACCTTCCCACTCTCTGAAACTCCCTGAAAGGGGGTTGTAGTGAGGTGGGAGTTGGTCTCTTCTCCCAAGTAAGTAACAAGCAATAGGATAAGAGGAAATGGCCTCAAGTTGGAGAGACCCCAGGGGAGGCTTAGATTGGGTATTAGGAAAAACTTCTTTACTGAAAGGGTTGTCAAAGGGAAATGAAGTTGCATTAAATATTCTGCTCACTGATTAAATATTCTGCTCTACAATCAGATTTTTCAGAAAAGTTTTGAGTTATGATAAAAAAAACTTGTAGCTGAATCTTAGAGGGCCAATTAAAGAAGTTTACAAATAAGCTTTATTATTTTCCCTGATTCAGTAATGCCTGAAAAATTACCTGACATAAACCAAAGTATATAAAAATAGAAATTAACCTAATTTGTTTTGAAAATTAAAATTCCAAAGTTCTGTTTTCTTAACATAGTTATTGTGCAAAAATTACTTATTTTTCTGAATATTTGTATTTCACCTATTTGATGCTGCTCTACTGTTTTCTGAATTTTGTGTGGTTGTATTGATAACCTAGAAAACATTTTGCACAGACAATTACTTTATAAAGTTTGTTTACAGTAATTGATAAATCCCAAACTAAAAATGGGCATTTATAAAGTGAATCACTTTTAATTTGCTACCTAACTTAAGCATACACAGTTCAAAATATTTATATACACAGCTTTATTACATATCTACGTGGTTTTGGGTTTTATTTTATCAATAACGTGTTACTTAGCTTTGAAGACTTTCACAGTGACTCTGTGTTTATTAACAGATCTGCTAGATCTTCATTTATTTGAGGCTTCTCAATGAAAAACAAAAGCAGGATTTTTGTTAATTTAATTTCTTTGAAATAATTCATTAAAAGGAAGAACTCTGGACCAGAACGCCAGATCCCACTTTCCTGTGCAAAGCATGAGTGACCTGACTTTGGAAGGAAGTGATCTAAAGGGAATGGAATTACCAGCTTTTTGAATGACCACTGTCCATAGAGTACATGCCCTGTGTTTCCAGTAAAGAAAGCTGTCCTGCCTAGCCTGCCTTACTTCTTCCCCTCAAATAACATCTGTAGTGCTGTGAAATAAGCCCCAGAGAATCTTCTGACTCACACATGGTACATCTGACCTGTAACATGGTTTTAGATGAGCTTGTGCCTGCTGAGAATTGAGGGAAAGAATTCACAAAAACGTAAATGTCAGAGACATGGTTTTGTCTAAAAAGTAGAAAATAGAGACTGATGCTGTAGGGACTTGTAAGTAACTCAAACCTGTAGGCTAGCAGCTTTTCTTTCATTGTAAGCCAAGGACTGTATGCTCTAATTCAAAAGATATAATTTGTATTTCTTATCTTGTATATCACTGAAATAGCTGAAGATGGCTAAAAGCCAATGAAAAACACCCTTTTCTAAGGTAAGAAATAGTGTAACGTTCACATTAATAATAGTTCTATCACCCTTTAAATGAAAGCATTTTAAGTACTGTTATAATTGGAGACAGATTACACCCAAATACCTCATAAGAGGTTTATCCTGTAACTCAACACACAGGGCAGTTACCCAATTTGTGATTTCCTCAAGCGGCTGATAGTAGTATTCCTCTAGCTGATAAAATCAGATTAATGAGACCTCCAACCTATCTCATTCAACTAAGCAGGAAGTATGTAATCCTAAAGTAAGCTGCTGTTCGGGTTTCATGGTTGTTAGAATTGTGCATGAACCGTGGAGGCAAACGTCTTGAAATACAATCGAAAAGCAACTTTACAGGTGAAATAGTTATTAAATATTCCATCAATCTTTCACAAAAACACTGTCACAGATTAGCTACTGACTTTTCTAATTAAAAAAACCAAAACATTTTACGTAATATTCATCTTAGAAATACTGCTTACCTTAACCTTTTCTTCCAATCTTCCTAAACGTAGACTGCCTTCTACTATTTTGTTGAGAACACCATGATTCTCATTTTCCAAGCATCTGGCCTGCAAACAGATAGTATACATAACTCAATGTAATTATCACTTTAGACAGGTTAGACATAGCACCAACATGTAAAATTGAAATTGTGTCCAAAATCTTGTAAAGGAAACAACGTGTGCCTATAAAAAGCCCAGTAACTTCCATGCCTGATACTTCCACGAAACCCAAGTTGTTCCAAAACTGTCAGCCAGCCAGTCAAAATGACTGCTTACCAAAAAGGAGCAGTAATGCACATGTGCTTCCGTAGTAGAAGGTCCATACAGATAACTTCAAGGATAACAGTTTACTTTTTCATTCAGAAACATGTATTAAAAATTTATGATTGCGTGCTCTTTTTCAATGTATGTTGCTTCAAGAATTGAAGCATATCTCCAAAATCAGATTAAAAAATTCTTTTAAACTTGATATATACCACTGCAGACTCTAATGCTGATATGAATTAAGGCTTAATTACATTATCTCTAGAAATTAGGGGAGTTGCTTTTAACCACTCTTCTAGAAAATAAACTTTTGCTGCTCCTGTCCTATTTGCAAAAGTCTATTTAAATAGCTAAATCCTTAAACTGAAATTATAGCTTTCTTTTTTGATAATGCAAATTAACAATAAGTTATGATAGCATGATGATAATTGTGTGAAATATCAATTATGTCATATTCATTACTTAAAGTTAATTACCAAAAAAATAAGATGATCACGTTCCTGAGCTATCTTCTCCACCAAACCGATAAGGTTTGCTAGATAGTGATGGGCTGCAACCTCTTTTTCCATTGTTTCCTCCAACTGCAGTTTTAAAAGACCTATTTTCTTCTTTAATCTCCTATAAAGTTAACAGCAAATGGGAAATCTTCAGATTAGGAATTAACAATGGCATTAAAAGAACTTGCATTGCATGTGCAATCAACTTGTACAGATCTCAAGCAATCAAATATACTGTTAAAGATGCATTGGCTCAAAATATTTGCAATGCTGTATCATTTCTGCTATGAACTTCACATGGGATTTAACGTCATTTAGTGTTTTGGGTGATCAGACATTGGAATAGGTTGCCCAAGGAGGTGGTGGAGTCACCGTCCCTGGAGGTGTTCAAGAGGCGTCTGGATGTGGTGCTGGGTGATGTGGCTTAGTGGTGATGTAGGTAGGCAGTTGATGATCTTAAACCTCTCTTCCAACTTTAATGATTCTATGATTTCCCACTTTTGGGGGCTGTTTTGCTTTACAGTATGTTGTGTGAATAACAACAGTAACGATTCAAAAGAGCAATTTGTGCAATGGCTATAAACTCACATTTCTTAAAAAATATAATAATAATAATAATAAATACTGTTTTTACTTTTCAAAGTATTGTGAGCCCAACTCTGAACCACTCGGGTGCATAAGGCCTGCAAATAGTGTAATGCCGTATTTTTCAGGTGCGTACACAAATGATTAATTGCTATAGCTAACTACTAGCATTAAAGATAGATTCTTAACTTGCATGTAGACATAGAAGAGTGTGCATGAAAACAAAGCTTAGCAAAGTTACTATACAACCAGGCCTTCAAATGTGACAAAGATGTGTTTAGGAAATGTGCTTTTTCTGTACTAGGTAGAAATCACACACTGTGGGATGTCAGATGATGTATTCTGCTGTTATTTTTAGAAATACAAGTATTTCTGCAAAAGAAAATGAAGAATGTGATATGACCTGTTTGTCTTCTGTGTCATTTCCATCTCAGTTTCCAGGATCTTGTTGTCAGCCATGAACTTATTTTTCTCTAAGAGTAGTTTCTTGGTTTGGGCTTGCAGTGATGCTATCGTTCCCATTAGATCTTCCACCTCACAGCGTTTTTTCTCCTGCTCCTGTTGTAAATGGCTGCAAAAACCAACAGCGTAGAACAGGCGTCACGTATAGACCTATTTCACTAAACAGCTAAGTTACAGGAAGATACTCAGGTTGCAGGTATGGAAAAGATACATTGAGAATGCTTCATTTCAGTGGTGACATCAGAGAGGTATTACAATCTCATGTCAAATCGTGAATGAAGCATCACAGAAAAGGTACATTTAATAGTACATACTCTATGGTAGAAACACTTCTACTGTTATCTCTACAGCTGGGACTTCCTTCTGTAATTTTAATTGTCTATAAAAAGTGAAGACAGTATTTTTTAAATATTTACCTTTCTTAGTACTTTGGGAGTTACATTCATAGATTAGCAGAGTAAGTCCACTAACCTCCCACCTACAGAGTGATACATACGCAGATCTGTTCACGTGAATGCTTTGCAGATTTGTTTCTCTGTGCACCATGTGTAAACTCCTACCTTTTTAAGTCATTCACCAAAGCAGAGTGCTCCTCTGCTGCTATTCTGCTATCCAGCTTGGCTTTCAGCTCTTCACAAGTAGAATGCAAAGCTTTCAACTGCTTCTGGCACTCTGCTATCTCTTCTTCTTGACTCCGTTTCTTATCTTCTAAGACTACTATCTGTTTGGTCAGTTTTGAAGCTTTTGGGAGGAAAAAAAAAAACAAAAAAACCAACAAACTTGGTTACAGCAAAACTAATTCAATCATCTATTGAAACTCCAACTAAACCAGTAAGATGTAATTCCTAGTTGTTCATAGCATTGTGTTAACAGTGGATTTGTCAGTTTGTTTTATATTTTAACAGTTTGGATTTTTTTTTTCTGTCTCAAGCAGTTTGTTTTGGAAAAATGCCAGAACTTCAGACTACTCATTTTCAGGGCTATGAGCTATTTTGCTCATTGAAACATCATTGTACTCTGAAAAATCCTCTGATTCAGATTTTACTAATTCAGGAAGAAAACGTAAAATGGAGTAGCTCTGCAAGAGCCTAGTAGGTAGGGCACACAGCTAGAGACTGCCTAGTTTTTGCTCACTGATCTCCGAGTTCTTCCCGTAGTACACATTTTGATCACTGGACACACTGCCAAAACAGTTGTAGGAACTGAATGGAAGATTTGGGCTCTTGTTTCCTGGTGAGAACTCCAGCAACAGACAAAATCTGACAGTGTTTACTGTGGATACTTTAACAACTCATACCAGATCAAGGTATTCTGAGATTTGTAAAGAGGAACACATGATTTTGGGGTATTGTCTGGCCTTTGGCCTGGTACATGATGAGTTGTTATCTTCTAAACACAGATAGATGTAGAAAGAGAAAACTCTAAACAAGAAACTGAGAAACTTTAAAAGCAGAAAGGGAAGTATTTATGGAATTACATGGCAGATGAAAAAAAAATTTTAGAGTTGGAGTTTCGCTATACACTGTAAAGTTTAAAGTGCTTTTAAATGATGAAAATGAGTGTATTACTGTTTAACATTTCTTGTCACTTTTTCAGAGGAAGCAATTCAAAATGTAATATGCTGTATAGTGTCAATAGGCGATGCTGACATTTCTTTTCAGCATCAGTTGACATACAGAGCTTGATCTTGTATTAGTGTTACCTGCATTCAGTGATGCTTCGTAGGCATACATGGACTTGCAATAAAGCTCCAAAACAAGAAAGAAACCCACAAACAAAAAAGTAAAAAAACAAAACCTGCAGTTCCGTCTTTGGTGTCGTTCAAATGACTAGCAACTCAAGCACTTTACCTTCCTGAACATGTTGTCTGTGACTATCCTTTGCTTTAGCTTGTTGAATTTCAAGCTGCTCCATCAACAATCTGTTTTCTTCCAAGACCAGCTTGGCCTGAGTTTGCAGCTGCTGCCTGCAATGACAACTGGCTTAGAAATAAAATATAATTCAAATATTAACTTATGTCCAAAGAAAAACCACAACTAACTTCCAACAGTGTAAACTTATAAAATCCTATTTGAACCTCTTCAATAGACAAATTAAAAACCCTCATTGAAAGCAATGTCAAACCGAAGGTAAGCATATTAGAGACATGAACTTGCAACCCTCAATTATTTTAAATAATGTATAAAATCTTTAACTAAATAAAGCAAAAGTTCCCTACAGAGAGAAGGAAAAATACATAGGTGTGAATTAGAATTCTGCCTTGAGAAGCCTCTCATTGAAATTCAGTTGCTGTTACTTGTTAAATCTTTAGAGAGACTTTAATATTGGAAGAAACAGCTCAAGTCAAAGTCCTTCTAGTGTAGACACTGTGCTGTACGATTGCTTCTATACAATTACCACTTGTGTCATGAGTGCAGCAAGAATTTTTATATTCACTACTCACAGTGGATGCTGTTCCAAAAATTGTTACACTGGTTAGGAATCATCTTCCAGTTTCCACTTTAAATTTGTTTATGGTGAATGAATACCCAGTTGTTCTAGTTACACTGCCCTCAGTTCTATAAATGCAGCTTAAGTAGTTCTTTGTATGCTCCATGACTCCTGTTCCCGATGTGCTTAAGGAAAGCAACTTTGTCCTTTCTCAGCCTTTGTTTTGCTCAGTGAGAAAGGCCAATCTGTCTAAACTCCAAATAAAAGAGGCTCTTCATGTCCTTGGCTACACCACAAACCCTTTCAGTTTCTCTGTAATTAAATATGAATGACTGGGACACTCTCTAGACATTTTCATATAATTGTGTTGTTATTACCCAGCCTCTAATGCAAGGACCTGTTCTACCATAGCCCAGGACTATACTGCCTTTTTTTTTCCTTTGTAGCTCACACTCAGCTTGCAATGAACCAGTACGACTGGTCTCTTCACCACCTCAATTACCATCTGATGAATGTCTGGCTTACCTAAGCCTGACATGTATTTTATAGTATTTAATTCCATTATGTTTTTGTTGTTTCACTTCTCAAGACTATAAAATTCTTCTAATGTCATATTCCAACACTGTTTTATATTAATGAAAAACTGATGTCATTGGCACGTTCCTACTAGTTGTAGAAGTGTGAAAGTTAAGTATGTAATCTGCAAGGTTTGAGGCAGAATTACATGGGCTTCAGATACAAGACATAACTGGGACCCTATTAACTCTTCAGCAAAATTTAATCTGCTTGAGGGGAACAAAATTTTTCCTTAAGATCTGTAATCTTAAAAGTTTGCACGCAACAAGCAAAATAATGAGTAGCCTTTAAATTAATTTCTATTAATATAACTTGCCATTCTGTAGTGGTAATAAAGTTATTTTTCTTTAATTGCTCATGCAGGTCTTCATTCTCCTTCACTAACTCTTCAACTCGTACTTTAAAATTCTTCATCTCCTCCTGGAATACAAAGGACTCCACATAAAATTCTTTAGAAGTAAGTATTTTGTTATTTTACATCAACAAAAAGTTTTATAAATATACATACCTGCGTGCCTTCTAATTCTTATGTTAACAGCATATTATCTCACTACTCACTCATCTTTAATTCAGATGTGCATACTTCTAAATTGCTTTATTACTCTAGTAATATTTGATTAAAAAATACAGATATTTGAGTTGTGCCACATTTTTATCAAGTATCATTTGAATTAAGTACATATCTAAAAACCAGTACCCATTCCTTAATACCCATTCCTTAAATAACTAGAAATAAATATTCTTCTACCATAAAATTCACAGGCCTGTAACTGGAAGGGCAGCTGTACAGGGCACTGCATCCCCACTATGGATGACAATAAGTTCTTTCTACCACTGACAGTGTTTATGGTTTACTCTGTGCTTGTACATCTTAGTGTAGTGCCTGCTTCTGTATCGGAACAGGCTGACAACAACAAGCAATCCAAGCTTAGCACGATAACTATGTTTGCAAAAGTAAAACAAAGTCACTTTTCATTTTAGGCAGAAAACAGCTTTGACAAATCCCTTTTAAAAGTTTCAGTAGATTTATTTCTGCTTTAGTGTAGAAGTATATTTTCTCTAAATGGCAACTTGCCTCATGTTCAAGATTTAAATCTTCCTTTTCCCTTATTCTGTCTTCATATGCCAACAGAAGAGGTGACAAATACTTCATATCCAACTTGAAAAAAAAAACAACCCCAAAAACATACAAATCAATAACAAGCCATAATCTCATCAATATTTTTTACTACTTCTCCTGCTATATTTTGCTAGTTTTAAAAGCTATTAAGGGTTTTCATATATGCTTTGCAGACAAAAGTGCAGGACTTACACAAGCACACAGACCACCATATGCAAAATGATGATGCAGGAACACTTAATAATGCCACTTTAGGAGCAAGTTTTGGAAAGGACAAGGCTGGATGCTGTACTTGCACACTTCACTAAAAAGCAGCTGTTACTTATGTAGTATGTAACACAGCAGAATGTGGATGCAAATGAATACAAAACCAAACTCAAACACTACAGTGAATACAGTTGATAATAATAAAACTTAGCCCAGATTCATTAGTAAGTGGGAAAGGAATTTTTACACTCTCAAATCTGTATCTTTAAAACTAAATACATACGTATGTGATTCTTGGATATTATAGCTAGAAAGACAGAAAAGGAGGACTTTCCTATTTTGTACAGTTCTGAATAACGAGGAAGGAAAATTTAACATCTGATTAGCATATCAAGGAGAAATTGTTTCATCTATTACAAATGCATTCAATTTCAGAGACTATTTGCCTTCTAATTGCCAGAGGTTCATAGGCTACTAGGGGACCCGTGAGCATTCCTACCATCAGAATCACTGACATATGCTATTTCCTTCTAGCATCTTAAAAATAATCACAACAGATTAAAAATTAAAAAGATTAACAATTAAGCAACAGACCTTCAAGCAAACTATATACTAGACAATACTAACTGAAGATGGTATTTATGATTCTCAGGGTAACAGTACTTCTTAATTTGCAATCAGTAGTTCCAATTTGGTGATTGCATGCAGTCTGTAGCTTACTGTAAATTCAACTGCAGTTGCACACATTCATTGCAAAGTTCTGCCCTTCATCTTTTTATGCAACAAATAAATGTTTATAATATTCTACTAGGATGTGATAGTTCAACAGAGTAACTAAATAATATCCTAAATATTTTGGTTCTAGTAAAGAAACTCTACTACTCTACTTTGAAAGGAATTAACAGATAAGTGAAAATATTATTTTACTTACCAGCCATGGTGGTGGTGGTCCTTTCATGGGTAAACTTTTCAGTTTTAGATGCTAAAGTAGATTTTTAAAAAGATACTGAAATTATTTCCTGCTTTTTGAAGCACTAACCAGTCTCCACTGCAGTTACAACTGTTACCCCAAACAAGCTTATGCTTCTAATTACATGTGTTGCGTGTGTAACATACTCAACAAAGTCAACAGAACTGGAAGTTCAGTATTTTACTAATCTAGCAGAAAGTCTAACTTCTTAGCAATAAATATTTATTTTAATTTCAGAAAAAGCCTATGCCATTTGTAGACTTTGTGGCAAATCTGGAGAAAATAATCTTAAAAACTCAAAGGTGTATGAACGGACAATGGAACATTACAGTACAAAGTGCCTTTAAAACCAAAATTCTCACCTCTTCTTGGAACAATGGCCTGAATTTAGTTTGATATCGACTTAATTCTACATTTAAACGATGGACTGTCAGTTTCAAAGCATCATTTTCATCTACTAGTTCTTGTGCTTGTTGTCTGAGAGAAAGTAATTCTGTAGTCTCCTCTGTTGAAACAAATATTCAACAAGAAAGTTTGATCAAAATTCAAGAAATGGTCACAATAATTTGTTAACTGGAAGGAAAAAAAAAATCTCAAACTAGAACCGTAAGAGAACTTCTCTCAAAATACTGTAATGGAATAATCCCATGAAAAGTTACTATCAAAAAACCATTACATTTCAAACAGCCAAGTAATTTTTTTCATGATCATCTAAGTATTCCTTGACAAAACTTCTACATATGTAGAAAATACTGTTCAGAAACTACTTCTGCATGGATGCTTGCTCAAATCAGTGACTAGGAACCTACTACTGCAGAACAGGTTTTAAGAAATTAGCAAAATCAAATAAGGTAACTACAGAATAGCTTATATTGAAAGAATGTTTCCCCCACCTTCTCTCTGTGACTTCTCTGCAGCTTCTTTAAGTCTTATGTTTTCTTGTTCTAGTCTTTTCTGCTTCAATTGCTGTTCTTCCATTTGCTGTTTTGTTTCCTCAAATTGTTGGACCATAGCCTGGTAAGCCTTGTTCAGAGACCAGTTTTCTTGTTTTAGTTCTCTGAACTTTTCTTTAGTCATATTTTCCCATGCTTGCCTTGTCCGAATAGACACATCTGTAATGCCACAGTACAATGCATTTAAATGGTATTCAGACTTGAATACAAGTTTCAGCAAACTATAATCCATTTTTTTAATATTAGCATTATATATGAGTGATAGTTTTTACTATATAAATCTGCTCATGGCTCCAAGAAGATAAGGCCAGAGAGAATGAAAAAAGTGGAAGGAGAGTTATATAGTTGAGTGGCTGCAAGTTCCTACCTTTTCTTTTAGACATTGAAAACATTCCTTCCTTAAAAGGCAAAGAAAGTGTCAGCAGATCTCCCTTTCCCTAGCATGGGTGACTGGAGAGGTGAGACACAAATATCCACTGCAGTAAGCAAAGTGTATGTGCCCTGCAGGGACTAATCAGTCCTCTCAACCCCTCCTTATTTTAATGACCTATGTAATGAAGGCTTTACCCTCCTTCCCCCAAACAGGCTTCAATGATCTGTTACTGAATAAAGTTACTTAACAGTCCTTACAAAAGCAAAATTTTAGATCATCTGCAAGATCATGGATATACTGTTGTATCAATAATAATGGATCACACTTTCAGTTTTTTTCTTTTCATCTGTATGGGCTAAGCAGCTTACCTATTAAAATGAAGGCTGACATTTTACCTTTACCATCAGACCTTTTAGAGCCAGCATAATTTGATAGCATACAGGTGTGAATATAACATAGTATAGAACTGTTCTTAGTATAGTAGGTATAGGAAACCTAAGAATTGGTTTTGAAATACCAGTGACACATAACAGCTTCATGTGTTTAGTAATATTTCAGGCACTTCTGGTCACTGTTAACTTCCTATGAGAAGCTATAAGATACTTGACAGTGCACAAATACACAAAACCCCATTAATTCAGGACAGGCACATACCCACCCACACAACACACAAAGTTCAGAGGCGCTGTGTCTGGACTTGTTAAGTGGATGCAATAACATACAAATAAGGCACTAGCTGTAGGCAGACCATGTATCTCATGGTGTGTTTTCTACTTCAGTTGTGATGAGGTACTTAATAATGGTGACATCCTGTAGTGTAGATGAAATTTAAGAGATTGGAGAGTTCCAGTATTACTTTAATTTCATTACACTGTTTCACAATCATTTACTTAAGACTTTAAAAGTTGCTCAGATTATAAGAAAAAACAAGTCTAAAACACTTAACATAAGCCTGGAACTATTGTTTTCACACGCATCGCAGAGCACTCAGCACTTTCTCATCTTCAGTACAGGAGAAATACCCCNCCGTACAGGAGAAATACTCCCTCCCCCCCCCCCCTTCAATTAGGCTTAGAGAACCGAAGCAGGAAAATGTATTTTTATATACATATTAAAATGAAGGTGTGTAGTAAAGTCACAGAAAAAACAAAAGTACCTGGGGACGGTGGAGGCTTTTCACGTACTAGATTTTCAGATAATGATTTTTCTTCCTAGCAGACAAATAAAAAATGAGACAATTTGCCTTAACAGTTATCCTTTCTGAAGTACTCTGAACAGCATCACTGTTGGAAAACTTAAGAGAACTTTTGAAGCAGTTTCTTTTGTAACAACAAAATTTAAGGACGGATTCGCTACTGACAATACACGATTTGTCATTTACCCGTCTTGAACTTTCTCTTTGCTGTTAAAAAAAATAATAAAAAATTACCTATTTTTAAATTTTCAGGAGGTTCTTTCATCAGGAAAGAACAACAGTCTGAATTTATACTTATGTATTTACTTGAGGTGAATCTAATATATACAAATATTCTCCACCTTTTTATGGAACAACAGTGAAGTTCCATAAGGATATGATGCCATGATGCAATTTAATACACCAAGACAGTGATAACTAAATGAGTCAAAACTCAAACAATTTCAAAAGAAAATCCATGTGGTCAATAGAACTTGAAGGAAAAAAAGCGCTGTTAACAATGGAAGAACTGACCATTTTTGTAAATTATATTCTAGCAAGTTGATCTGAGAAACTAAACTTTTGGGTATTCTTTTTCAAGCTTATGAAAGCAGTCACCTGGGCCCACCTGGAAAACTAGATAAAAATCTGGCGAGGCCAGGCTCAGAATTTGAAAATTATCAGTAAAAGCTATCTCTTGATATAACACAATGTCTCTCATTCTTGGTTTTTCTTTCACATGAGGAACAAGAGAAGATATACTAAAAGAAAAATTTGAAATAATAAACCCCAACTTTTGTATGGCCTATTTACCTATACAGTGGTATTTTTCGAAAGGAATTATTACCCATTCTTGTACTCCAAAAAAAAAAGGTTCCCTAGTGGCAATAAATTAGTTTCCTTTTCAGTAACTGTAAACTATCAGCTCTTTATACTACCCTTTTTTCCAAAATGCATCACAAATTAACCTTCACGTAAGTCTTACCTTTACATTCAAGCCAAGATGTTGGTCTCCTGTTAAAGAAAAACAGATCTTTCAATTACAACTGAAAGTATTTGTAAGTCCATAAATTATAAGGGTTCATATGGATATGTACACACACATATATACTGTAAATAAACACAAGAAAGTCCTCCCAAACCCACAACTTATGTCACTAACTTGCCATTATCTCTTTCATGGTATAACAGGATACTGATGTGAGACCTTACTTTACCTCACACTGTACAGATGCAACTATGGAAGGAATGAAGTTACACTGTTGTCTTCCGCTATTCTTTTAGAATTTGACTAAAGGACAAACAAAATGTTTTCATTGATTTTACTGGGCTTGAATCCTATTGCATCTCTGAACAAGGCATGTGCAAATTTGACAGCTTCCAAGATCTGCAGCACTTACATAAAAAAGGCATTGGAAACAGGTTATATATCCTATTCTTTTCAGTTTAATGCATCCACTTCCCAAATGGTTTTATCAAAGCAATCCATTCTTTCTGGATATTGTTCCCTATAAAGCTTTGCAAATAACTCCACTGAAATAATACTGAAACAACACTGGGATCCAACATGAATAAAACCTGGCGAGAAAAAGATTTTTTTAAAACAGACTCAGTTCTGCTTTCTGCTTCCTATTCAATAGCTACTAGAGTGCTGCCATCCTCTGGAAAAACTGCATTTTGCAGCTCTGGAACAAATTCTGATTTCCTGTTTTCCCTGATTCAAAAATAATGGACAAGACAATTATACAGTAAAACTGTAAAAGTCTTTTCTATCTTTTTAGCTTTTTTTAACATTGGTAATTTCTACTTTTTTTTTCTTTTAAATTTTGGAGCACAGCAACACTCGAATAGTTTCCAGAGTATCAACTGGATTGATTCTGGCACACAACAGAAATATAGTAGAGAATGACTGTACTGGACAAGACAAAGAGTTCACAAATACTATTGTGTAGTATTTTATTGAAAAATTATTTTTCCCCATGGTATTAAAGGTACAGCATTTGACTAAGATAAGTTTATTTACCTTCTGTTTGCACGTTTGACTCATCCACCAGCACCTGAAATTCAGTTTCATGAGAAGGCACCTCTTTCTTGTCAGCATTAGTACTAGGAGATGGTGGACACTCTTCCTATGTAAAAATAAGACAACCCTATGTAAATCATGATAACACTGTTAAAATAGCACACATCTCAATATCTGTATGAAACCTTTAATGTACTGATGTCCCAGTCAGATTTAGAATTGTACTCCAATATTTTAAGATAACAAACAATAGGACATACATTTTTTGTTTTAGGGCTCTATGTAAATAAAATCTAACCTCACAGTGATTGACAGGAGCTAGGAAACCATGACAGTCACTTAGTTCACTGGGCCAATCTGTGTCGTATCTAAACTTGCTCTTAATAAAAGAGCAACCATTTATCTACTATATCACAGCACTAAGGGATTTATGAATAATTTTTAACATTGCCCTTGCTATTTTTCTCCTGTTGACTGCCTACCAGTGTCCTACACATTCCACTCACTCCCTTTTTTTTAATTCCTCTCCTCTTAATGACTACTATCTCTTCACGTACGGGTGTTTTCTGATCTCTTTCACATACACAGCATTTTACTGCCTCTTTACTCCTCAGTTACTTCTTCCTGTTTGTTAATTTTTTGCATCATTTTGGACAGATGCAAAATAAACTTTAAATATGCCTTAGGAGTATTAAGCTGCTTGTTGCTGGTTAACACAATCCAAACCTGTAACACAGAAAAATCCACTGGTCTTCAAGACAACAAGGTAATTTATTTTGTTTTATTCTGAATCTCCCTGTCCCTATAGGTCTCTGCTCATTAGCACAATATTGAATCAACAACTAAGCTTTCACCATTTGTAAAAGTAAAGTTCCTAGTGCTTTTAACAAATAATCAACTATGTAGGTGTCATGCTCAATATAAAATACCAGACAGTTTACAGGACTAAATTATAGATAATAATTATACACAATACTGGTGTTTTTCCAATAAGAAAAGGCTCTTAGTAATCAGAGATATGGAATCTATAATAAAGTCAATGAACAAACCTAACTCATGTAGGAGTAAATGAACCACAAAAAGAAGCATGTGACATAAAAGTGGAATAAATGTCTACAGGGTAAGATTTTAAAAAATCTACCTTTTTATTTTTGCAGGGAACAGCATAAATAGCATTGCAGCTAAAGCTTTCTTCCCTTTTCTCGTTACTGTGACAGCTGGACTCCACCTCTTTATCAGCATCTGAAAAATAGGTCTCCATGTCCTCATCATCACCATAATTGCCTGATATTTCCAGGGACTGTACAGATCTGTCACTACCATCAAGTTTCCAGTTGGGCCTGTAAGCAGAAAGCAGTGTAAAGGCTATTTCAGTATTGCTTACTCTTCCAAAAAATACAAACACTAGTAAAATACAACCATCACTCTTAGAATATATTTAAGGCCAAGCAGCTGACACAGACAAATTTATAAGCTTCTGTCAGCTGTAAACAAGGAATCTAGCCTATGTGTATACTTTAAAATAGGCAACGAACACTAGAGCTACATTTTCTTCTCTATCTTAAACAAAATGCCAGATAGAGATAGAACACTGCTAATTCTACCAAAAGAAGATTCTGAAATAATTGTTTAGCACAAAAGAAATATCTGACATGTAATCCAGATGATTCCTCAGTGATTAACTGTTTGTATAATTGATTGTCATTTGGCAGAAATAATTCATGTTTTCACTTGTGACTGCTGTACAAATCTCCATCTGTAAAGACTGTATGCGTGACATCACTTTAAGAGAAATGGAATAAGGATTGTAGACACTTCAGACCCAATTTATGATGTGGTGAGAAAAAAGTAAGTGGCTGTAACACCAGGAGTTGAATTAGTTTGCTGTAACTCCTCTTTGGTAGAATTGTATCATTCACAGATTATATTTCTAACATAAGATATCAAACCCGAAGGTGCACACTACCCCATTCGGAGCTCTGTGACTGTTGCATATGGCTCAAAGCATTCTTGTTCCACATAGATGGAATCACTTTCAGAAAGTGATCGCTGCCGAGGCTGAGGAATAGCAACAGTGCGCCCTGTTAGTGTCGTTGCAAGGATAGCTGCTGCTAGAGCAGATCTGGAAGAAAACAGAATAAATCAGTGAAGCAATACTGATGTCTTCCCTGTAGGCCACATTTTGTATTTTTTTCCATTGCAAAATGTCTTCACTATTTAAGCAAAGCAAAAAGTTCACAGTTAACGCGCATAAACACGACTGCAAGTGCTAAGGGACTGGCTATAAACTATGAGTTCCCAAAGTAAAGCAAAAAACTGGGCAAGCTATCATAATGCAGCTAAGAGTAAAGTACAATACCTATCTGTTTTCCCAAATCACATGCATGAAAATCATGGAATATACTGAGTTACATTTCCAAAATTGACATCAATAATTTACAGTACTTAGCATTCACTTTAGCCATAACAATGCTACCTCCCATTGTGTTGAAAAAGCATTCCATGTTCTGCTGTTTTGTCCTCTAGATTCCATTATTCCCTATTCTGAACCTTTTATTTATTACTCAGAAGCTCTTAATAACTGCTGGCACACTGCAAACTAAGGCAAGCATAAGAACTGCCTATTTGTGGAATGCTCCAGAGAAGGGTAAGATGAAGAGGAAAACCAAGTAGGAACAAAGATTAAAGGAGGGAAATGGTGAGGACTGTAGGAGGAATGACAACAGTTGGTCAAAAAGGAAGAAGAAATGAACTGGGATTAAGTAGGAATGTTGCAGACACTAGAAAGACCATGAGAAATTATCAGAATTGAACTAAACATAGAGAAAACACAAAAGAAAAACTGTTAGAAACTACAAATGAAAAGAAAAACAATTTTGTATTTTCTCTTAATGTAACTTGCCCATGTAGCTAATTCAAATCTAATCCAACATGGTTCTACCTGCCAGTTTTTTAAGTCCCAGCTTTTTTAAAATATGCAATAAAATGGCATGTTAATGTTTAATTTATGCTTTTCTAATGAGTTAAAATGTCTTGACTCACAGTACTAGTACTGCTACGGTCCTACATTCTACTTTGCCAACCAAATTAAAAATGGCCCTAACTTTAAATAGTCCATTTGTCTTTAATTGACTCAGATTTATAAGAAGTTATATATTCATAATAGTCATTGTCCTATTTTTTTAGCACACTTAGGGGTGGGAGAAAAATAGGTATCTTTAAAGAAGGGAACTGCCCCAAATAAAAATATATTCTATTTTTGTAAAGGTTTATGTAAATACTGCAGCAAGGACATGCAATTCTTCTAATCATGCTTTTCTAGTATGCTATTGTAGATGATGAAACAACAAAAAAAAACAAACTCAAAACCTACCTGGGTCTTTCTGGAGAAGGGTTTGGACTACGAGGGGGAGGGGTGCGGGGAACTGCAGGTTTAGGAGCTATGGTAGCAGCAGGGACCAGGCCATGAGCTATGTGTTTCTAAACGATTTAAAATAAAATTAGTTGACAATGACTTTTAAGTGTCACAATGAAAAAAACCACAGAACTTAACGTGCATAAAAACTAACAATGCAAAATAATATAAAAGGGAAGAAAAATCACATGCAATTAATGTAAACGGAAGACTTGAAATGGTGTCAAGTTTAACTTTTTAACATGTATGAACAGCTGCTAATGAAGGTTAGAAATGTAATTTACATAAGACCCACGAATGTAGGTTCTCCACCCACTGTATCATCTGCAAAAACAAAATTTTAACTTACTCAATTCTTGTACATATACAAGAAAAAAGAAGTACTAGAAATTAACTTTTTTCAAAAATATTTGAACCCTGCTTCAGAGTAACAATATTAGTCCCTCTCTTGTAGAAAGTCTGTCGGTCATTATAAATCCTCAGTCATAGCAGTATGAGATGGAAGAAAAAACTGTCACTAAACAAGTCTTGCAGTCAAAGGTTCAGCCTGAATGCAAAAAAAATCCTAATGTGTTTTTATCAGGATAGCCAACAATTTTTTTTGAAGGATAACATTAAATATCAGCTCAGAAAAACTGAGAGAAGAGTTCCCTACAAAGAGTACTCTGAATGGAATCACATAATGGTTGAGGTTAGAAGGGAGCTCTGGAGATTATCTAGTACACAACACTGCTCAAAGCAGGATCAACTCCAGAGGGTTGCCTGGGATCCTGTCCAGTTGGGTTTCGACTGCCTTCAAGGGTGGAGACTCCACAACATCCCTGGGCAACCTGTTCCTGTGTTGGACCACCCCCACTGTACTATTTATTATTGTGTTAAAGTTGAATTTCCTGTGTTTGAATTTGTGCCCATTGCCTCTTATCCTCTTTCCAGGCATCAGAAAACACTGTCACAATAAAGTCCATCACTTTCAGACAGATGTTACTTTCTCATGGAGTAAAACATGCTAAGTTTCTGCTCTTTCTGCTACAGGGATTTTTTGGGTTTTTTTTGCAATTGTTCTTTGATTGTCTTCTCCAACAGGATAACCAACAGGTGAACTGGGAAACATTTCTGCCTTTCCTGGCATGTACAGTTTTGTTTAGTAAAGGCTGTTGACTGCAGATGTCTTATTACAACTACCAGGGAATACAGCTGGGGTAAAAGGAGAATTGCTGTCATCCCACAGTAAAAGTAAGACAAGAACAGAAGATAAACACTTTATTTCATTCTAATATTAAAAAGCCTTCATTTATTCAAGTATGCCAGAAGATAACACCGGCACTATTGCTGACAGCTCAACACCTTTTGCTATCAGCTCTTACCAGGTCACTGCACTACAGTGAATGTGCATCAGCATCACCTCGGCAAGCGCTGGGAGGGAGCAGCCTGCGCTCCCACTCCTGGGGCTCTACCCAGAGGACCCCCTGGAGGGGAAAGGGCACCGGGAGCCCCACAC
>VZRW01004275.1:1188920-1222091 GCA_013398125.1 Aegotheles bennettii | reverse complement strand
AGGTCCGCCCTCGGGGCCGCCCCCGCTGCGCTGGCCGGGCTGCAGGCGGTGGCTCGGGGCGGTGGTGTTGCCGTGGCCCCGGCTGGGCTCTGGCTCCTCTCCTCAGGCTGTGCCTGAGCCTCAGAGGCTCCCGGTTCCCCCCAGGGCAGAACAACGCGTAAAGCCGGCACACCTGGAATAACCCCTGCCAGCGACCGCCCGGTAATGACCCGTCCGGCGGCTGCCGGGGCTGCCCCTGCTCCCGGCTGGTGCCGGGGCCGGGCTCTGCCCCAGCGGGGCTGGGTGAGGGCACAGCAGGGGCAGTGCGGCTTTCATCACCTGTCTCAATTCGGGTGTTTTCCAGACTGACTGGCGAAGCTGGGAGTGGAACTCGCAAGCCAGCAGCCTGTGTTCAAGTGAGCAGCGCTGGTTACCGGGTTTGATGTGTTAACCATAACTGATAGCTTCGGGGGGGGGAGGGGATGGTGTCTCCTCTAGGCTGTTACATCTTATAAATGCTAATAATTCTGTTTGGAACAGGTTTACAGAATGTATTAATGTCTCTGCCACATTTCTTTTTAGGGTGTAACTGCTCCTGAAGTAAAGATTTGAAGGAGTTCTGATGGCAACGAAGGCAAACTTGCCTGTGACAGCAGGGTCTATAACTGTCCCCTATGGGCATGTGATTGGAAATGAGAAGTGGAGAGGGTCAGAGGTAGCCCACCCACAGTAAAGTAAGCACAAACAAATTGGAAGAGGAGAAGCAATTTAGGCAAAGCATTCCCCTCTGTCATCCAGTATTGTTAAAACTGGCTGGAATATGCTTTTCTCTGTGCCTGGCTGGTCCTAAAGTTGTGGTACAGCCTATGTTAGCAGGCTGAAAATTCCTATTTGTCTATCATGTATCTATGTGATCAGTCCTGTCATATTTGCATAAGTGCTGAGCACTGTACAGAAGAAGCAGAAGTATCTGCTTGGGAACCACAGCAGTGGGGTATTACAAATATACACCTCCACTGAAGTCCCTGGAGTTCACACGGGTACTGGGACTGTGCTATCATCTGTTGGCACAGCAACCTAAATTAAGATGATCTTTCAGAATAGCATGTGATGTTTTTGTTCAAGTCCAGAGTTTAGTGAGAAGCTATAGCACTTTCAAATCTGTAGTTTGAAATTGCTATTAATTGTCACGACTGAAAGGCATCACACAATGCTTTGGATTGCTTGTACTGGTTTTGTTAACAGAGGAGAATGGCTTTTAAAGAACATGATGTTTGTTGTCAGTCACTAGGATTATTGTCACATTAGGAAGGTTGTGCTATGAGGTAGTTATTAGTATATTTTTAACTACAGTATATTTTCCTTTCAACAATCTCGCCTTAAGGGAAAATCAGACTCATCTTTGAAGATGGCTTGGGACTTGTGGATTTTCATCTTTCAAACAGAACTTGCATTTTATATATTTCTGAAGCAGATTTGGTTGCAGGGGATGAATACAAACGAAGATTGGTTCGGTTTAGAAATGTAAGTGCTACATAAAGAGAAAAAGAAGAGTTTTCAATTGGTATTTGTTTATTTCTTTCTTCTGAAAACATTTTTGGTTTTTTTTTTAAATTCTAGCAGAGCTAAACTTTTGTGATGATTTCCAGCTGAAAATTGAAACATTACATAGCTGTGTAATAAAATTAAGCCTCAGTACTGTTGCTGCAACTTCTGTTCTGCTTCTGATTTGCTTTCAGGCAGTTCATATTTGACAGAAGTTTTCTCTCTGTTACATTGCATCAGCTTGTCTTTAACAAGTTCTTTTCTTCTTTTTTTTTTTTTTTCCTTTTGATACAGGCCAGCAGTCTTGGGGGAATTGTAATTGTAGAGAAAACCCAAATAAGTGATCAGTACTTCTTAGCAGTACAAAAACTTGTTGTGCTGGAACTTGGAATGGTGTTGCTTCCTGTGGCAAATCAAGGAGAAGCTGGTCAACTTATTACTCAGCTAGTAAGTTTCTATGTTATTGGACAAACATTTATTAGAATATGGGAAATGGGAATTTCCTATTTTTCCACAAGCATCACTCAAATTTCAGAAAGAACAGCTGGGATCTTAAAGGCACGCAAAGAGTTTTGTTGTTTGATTGTAAGGGATAAATAACCTGCAACAGTAACGTGGTAGTATTGGTCAGTGGAAAGAGGGCTTATTTGGGAACAAATTAAAAAATATTGCAGAATATTATCATGGATTTTTGAATGTGATATTGCACTGAGATGCCTCTGGATAGCATCAGGCAATCCTCACTTAAGTTCTCTATCAGAACAGACTTGAGATTTTGATTTGTCTCATGTTGGGGAAACTGTTCTTACATTGTTTCTCTTTTCCTTTAACCTTTCTCTGATGGCATCAGAAAGATGGCAACATCGTGGTTTTAATTCATGGTTGGTAGTAAGAATCTGGTGGTTTCCTAGTGAGGCTTTGTGGATCTGCATCAAAACCCTTAATAAGAGCGTGCACTTAAGGAGGGAGCTTGTTTTTAAAGCTTCCTAGTGATTGCATTGAACTCTGGAGATTAAAGATTTCAAAAAGCCAGCAGCAGGGGGCACTCAGTGTCACTTACGGTTTTGTTTTGCTTCAGGTTCGTGAACAAAGTAAGGACCACAACAGCAACCCTTTTCTTCGTAAGCAGTGTGCTCAGCTGGCTGAGCCATCAGTGTTTCGGGCCGTGCAACAAATTCCAGGTGTTGGGAAAACAAAAGCTCTGCTTTTACTACAGCAGTTTGGAAGCATCCACCGGCTTTGTAACGCATCTGTCAAAGAGCTTGAGCTAGTAGTTGGACAAACGGTAGCACAACAAATTTACACCTTTTTATGTTCCTGACATGCATGTGTAGTGCTGTTTTGGAAGACAGACTTTTTGTTTGTTTCTTGTGAATTATAAAATTTTGTTTTTAATAATCACAGATTATGGTAATTTCTATAGTCCTGGTAATGACTGGAGGGTGTTGACTGACTGTCTAGATATCGCTCTGCTGCTGCTGCTTCTTTACAGCTGTTCTGCTCACGTAGATTGAGATGTGGAGATTGCTTTGGAAAGAGGGCTGTAAAGTGTTTTGCATGTCTCTTGTACAAAAACTGAGGGAAAGCTGTCTTTTTCAGTATCCACATTAAAAAAATGGAAAAAAATTTGCTTGCTTACTTTTGTCTTCCAGAAATGTTACTGTGGGTGGTGTTATCTTCTCAGTAACTGGAAATGTGAGTTTCGATGCTTTAAAAAGTTAGCATACATTGCTTTATACATATCTTTGATTTTTAACTTTTTGGAATTCCTTTGGAAAGTCCTACTGGAATACATCTTTGATTTTACACTAACTTATTTCTCTGGTTCCTTTTTTTCATTTCACAGAGTGTTATCAAATCTATTCCTTTGTGTGTAATATACAAAACCTTGGTTAATTCATGCTGTGCTTTTGAATATAGATTGGGATATGGGATAATAATAAATTACAATATATTTTAACATTAATTATCAATTATAATGTATTAATTAGAATGTAAATTATACATTAATTAAATGCTAAATTATAATACTCTACAAAGAAAATAGTATGGGAAGCTTTGATCAAAATTCATAATTCATCCTGTTCTTCTAGTATTAATCTTTTCAAAAGTTATTTGTAAAGAGGATTTGTTTCCTGATATCTTGTGTTTTATTTTAAATTATATACTTACCCTGTTTAGCAAGGGTGAAATTGCCTTTTGCCTTATGTACCCATTAAGGAGGTGTGTGAAAAGCTCCTTTCGTACTACTTGGTTTTGGATCACAGCAGGAAGGCAGTTGAGCAGGATTTTCGGCTCCCTTTTGTAAACTAAAGAAATGTGAATAATAGAACCTTGGCACCTCTGTGACCAATCTCATCCACCGGTGAGTGACAGCAGATGGACCTGATATTTATACTGATTCCTTAATTGGGATGAAAATATACTTACAATTTAGGCATAAATAATTTACTGAATAGTAAACTTGAGAATTTCCAGAACTACAGAACAAGACACTATCTTGGTACAACTAGGGAATGCTTAAGCTTCCTCAAATCTGCTTGTTTAGATTTTATTCCCTCTCTCAGACTTTGGCACTTTACTATGGAGACTGGATTTCACATATAAAGGTAGGTGGCTACTGATGTTGCAACACAAACATCTTTTTAGTATTTCAAACGGCCATCTGTTCAGTGTATTAAAGTTCAATTAAAGTAGTAACAATACAAATGGAGTTATAGACTGAACTACTAATCTATTGCAAGCCTTTATTTTTAGGTCTTTATAGTAGCCCTATACATCCTTGTGGATAGGGGTATGCCAAGAGTAAATACTGAAAACCTGTAAATTATGCTGTATCATCCCAGCTGGAGTAGAATCAAAAAGCTACTATTAAATGGCAGCATCTGATTTTTATTAAATAAGTATCATCAACATATTTACAACTATTACATGAGAAACTAAAAACAACAACTTTAAAGTTTACATCCAGGCGCGCTTTCCCCTTATTTTAAGTTTTGAGTATCAAACAGCATATATCTACTCTGTAGATGGCAAATGTTAACTAACACTACAGTGTTAGCAATTTTCAATTCAATTTCAGAAAAAAGAAGAATCTAAAAGAAATGCTCACACAGTTATTTTTTTGTCTCCTTTCTTAGGATATTATAGCCAATACTTGCTCACTAATTGTTCCAAAGGGAGGATGATTTTATATCCATTTGTTTTGTTGTTTTGTTTTGGTTTTTTTTTTTACTTGGTGTGATAGTAAATAAATATTCTGCTACTGAAGACTCACAAGCACTTCTTTGCTCATATTTTAAAGCATCACCACATTTTATGTACTCTTGGTCAATATACTGGAATATGTCAGTTTTGAGGTTGGTTCCACAGCTATCAATTTTATCAAGACTAATGCAACACAACACAAGTCTTATGGTAAGTAGGTTAAATAATTTTAAGTTTGGAATGAAGCCTGTATTTAACAATTGAATCAGCAGGCATTTAAAATTTAACCTAGATCAGAAGAAAAACACAGTAAAAGCCTTTTGGAGATCAAAGGATCTCTTGACTTCTGAGCCTTCTAATTCTCTTCCAGAATTAACAATTTGGTAGAATACACCTAGTACTCTCAGAAAGAGAATATCTATGCATAAAAACCACAACTATATGACGGAGCCCCTTGGCACAAGGCTAGTTTCTCTGAATAACGTTATTCTCACTTGCCTGTGGTTTGTTAAAATAATTCTTTAAAGAAGTGTTAAAGTGATTTATTACTGACTTTAGACTTTTACAGCAAAATCATACTTTCATGTGTCCCATATGGTTTTGCATGCAGCATCAAGTTTGTAATAAATAACTCCCAACTATCATAGTTATAAAAAATTAGTCATTATACTGTATTTTGAAATTCCAAAGGAATCCAGTCCTCATGTAAGCAATGTTATTATCTACATCTTGTTATTGCATATCTTCCAAACCACTTCAGGTTAACCTTCTAATACTTAAGTTTTACAGTTTTTGCCAGCCTCTGACCTTCACAGTGGCTCAATACACAGTAGATGAAGTCAGTGGTGGTTGTCTGAATTTGTACACATGTATATATAAAGATAAAAATCAATCAATATTTTTAATATACATTTTAAAGAAAAATGTCATGTTAACAGATCCTTCTGAAAGATTCAGTACAATGAACTTTCCGTATTCAGAAGTGTGAAGGGAGAGAGCTTCTTCTTAATCTGAGAACTTCCAGCCACAGCTGAAGGTAGGCAGAGGGTGCTTGCAGCTTTCTGTCTGTTTTTAGTTCCCCAACTTAGAAAAGGCAGTTTCAGTGGGGCTTTCTTGGTCTGATCAATCTTATCCTCTTCCATGGCTAAACAGATTAAAGAGTATGTCTTCTGCATTCCCACAGAGTAAGTTGCACACTTACTATGCTGCAGGAAAAAGAGAAGCATTGTAAGAATCAGTCACTCAAAATGGGTCAAAACTTTGAAGATAACAAAAGGTTACTGTGCAAATAGTTCTCCAAGGCAGACTCCAGCAAGTGTTCAGTTTTTATGTCATTAGCACAGAAAGCAAGGCCCCTCAGCACACTGCAATTCTGGGATTTTGCCCATGTAGACTCAAGGGTATGCTATGCAAAGTGTAAAGGGACTTGTGAATCTTTTCTGTGAGTTGTGTTATAGTTAGCATTTACTGGCTTCTAGTATAACTATACAATATATATACTAACCTCTCTACAAAGCTTAAGTATGTAGTTCTTGCACAAATCTCTGAAGTGGAGTCTTTGTGCTGTCTTTGGATAGGTTCCATGTTGATTGCAACTATGACAACAAGAGCTACTGGAGGACATTCTTTTGATACCTGAAAGGCACAGCCTTCTCCATCTTATCTTAGCTGTGCCCTGAAGTGATTTGATTATATTCTAGCCTTTTGTTTCCAGTAGCAGCTTGGAATTGCAAGGTGCAATTCCTTACTTTCAGTAAGGAAAATAGCAAAACCTAACAGCAGTAAGAGCACCTTGGTTGCTTCTAAGGCAAAAATACTTCAGTGCCAAAGCTTGCCAGGGAACATTAGAAGAATGAAGCAGTGGATTTAGCTGAACTACAGGTTCTCTCACACTGCAAATAAGTTTAAAGTTATTTAGAGCTTAACATTTTTTAATCTTGTGATCATTTTTCCTTAGTCTAGAGCTTCCACAGCTGCTTAATAACTAACTAGACAGTTGAAGTGCACCAAAATGAAAAATACATACATTAATCTGTGATTTAATACAAAAGGCATGGATCATTTATGCTAATAGTGCATAGAAAATAAGCATGTGGTTTTGAATGTTCTATTTCATGGCATTATTGTTTCATTGTGGCTTTTCCAATGCTAAACAGGGTAATATTTTCATTCTCTGGAACAAGTTAGGGGAAAATAAAATATACCCTGAAATTTATAATGCAATTAATATAAGTAGCTCCACTACAAAAAAAACCCACCCCCCAGCCATTCTCATGCACACAGACTGTACTTTAGCTTGCTAAATCATCATGATTTAAACAAACTGATTAAAACTGAACACGTGCCTGCATGCTTTATATATTCACTGGTGGAGTAGGGTATCTGACTACATGAAAGTAAATATTAATCAGGGACTGAAGCCAGGAAAGTGGAAAACTTTCACATATCCAATCTCCAAAACATATTTGCCTCATTACATACCATTGATGCCGCTGTATCCTGGCAACTGATAACCTCAATCTCCACGGGCTGCTCTCCCACGCTTTTGAATTTTTCCAGCACCTCATTCACTCCAAGCCACTTGCAATCCACTCCACCAACTGAAACAATGTAGTCACCTTCTTTTAGGCCCATTGACTGTCAAAAAATTTTGCACAGGTTATTATCTGGAATTACATATACATGTGTAAAATGTTTTTGTCATCATACAGTATCTGCCAGGAAACCATTGTCTAGCCAAGGACATGGAACAAAAGTGTATACGTAACATAGAAACATTCAACTTTCTCAAGTACACAAATTACCTCTGAGTTACCATTGATGAATGTGATTCTGTCATACTCAAATGTTGGTGCTCTTTATGTTCTTTTTACTTTTCTCCTTAAATAAATGGAACCCATTTTTGCTAGCCTATCATCCCTCATGAGAGATTTTCTCCAGTTTTTACTTCTATTTATTCACTGTTTTTATTTATATTTCTCTGGTTACTTCTGCTTTTCCTATAGCTAAACTGTGCTTATCATAGCATGCTGTTTTATCCCTTGGGTCCCCCCTCCAAAAGAACAACAGATTAGAAGCCAATAATATGTTTCTTCCCCTCTTTTTCCTTGGGCAAGTGCTACGTTCCCTTCCCTTCCTGATCCTCATCCTTATTGTTGTTCCTACTTTCTAAAGCCTTTATCCTTTCCAACTTCCTGAATTAGATGGGGAATAACGTTTGCTTTTATTATTTGGGACTTTTTATCTATTAAGTGTGAACAGAGGAAGAAATCAACCCTAGTTTAATGTGATGTCAGGGATATGGCTACTCTAACATCTAAGGTGTATATAGCACTGAAAATGTTTTCAGATTGTATCAATTGACTATATTGATGTATAGTAGAACTCAATAAATATGTACTCTATACACTGGTATGAACAAGCTAAAGTTACATTTAAAAGATGGTAATGCTAAATTCTGGAGATGAACTGTTAATATTGCACCAATCTACTTACTGCTGCAGAACAAACTGGATCGAGACAATGAATCTGTACTGGTGAACCCCCTTTGAGACTGAATCCCAGCTCTCCTGCTTCACGGTGGATGCGAATGGTACGTGGAGCCGTCCACCTCTGCTTGGCTGAGAACACTGTCAGAGGGCCCTGGAGGTAACATAGAAGCAGGCACGTTAGGGTTTACTGTCATTTGTAAGTAAGCATTTCTATTTTTTTAAGTTATAATGCTTTAAGTTCATCTTATGTAGGGTTTACTTGGGTTAACTTCCAGCTACTTCCATTGAAATGAACAGTGAGATTTATCTCAGAAGTTTAAGATGTCCCCTGATGTGCTCAGCCCTACTTCATAACTGTTCAGTGGATACTTCAAACAGAGTGGGATGAGAGCAATTGCCAAGTTGTTCTGAGATCTCTGTTAAGGTGTGCAGAATGTTTTGGTTGCAGCAGGCTCTAAGGTCCTATATTATTCCACTTTGAGGACATAATTTGATTCATGAAATGTTGCGTATTCTGATTCTAACCACAACCCCCATTCCTTTTGCCTGCCAATACACACAGAGCCACCTGGAAGACTTGCTTTGAAGCATGCAACATTACACGTTCTGCATGCCCATCTCCAAGTACTACAGGTTCCTCCCCACCTTTAGGTTGTATGCAGTTACTACAGGATCATTTTCTCAGGCCAAAATACTTGTGTCCCTTCCCTCACATTAGAGTGAATTTATATTTGCTAGCAAAATGACAGAGGTTGGTCAGCATTAGCATGTTACATACCAGCCTGTGAAAGAAGTCTTTAACTTTCACCTTGGAAAACTGAGGAGCGATTGTTTCTATTTTATGCTCTGTTTTAGCTAAAACAAAAAGAAAAACAAATTAATTTTATCTCCAGTATTAGTTAAAAGACATACAAATTTATTGTTCTTGCATTCCAAGCTGGATAGAAATTTCTCCTAAATTCTTACCAGGCTAGATACCCTTTATTTCTAGCTGTGTACACTTACGAAGGATATCTGGAGCCTGGATTAGACTGAGAAAGTCATCTTCTGTCTCTTGCTGAGCATATTTGAGAAGTGAGCGCTTATGTGCAGCTGTCAGAACCTCCTGAAGTACATCAATATTTCGAAGCTTTTTGCACAGACCACAGACTCTTAGAGCTTCTTCATGGTAAACAATGGCTTTGCGTAAATGTGCTTTCCCTGAAAAAAAATAGAAACTGTTGGTTGTCATCCATACACAATAAATACAAGGTAATTTTCAAACTGTAGCTAGTAGCTGTGTGAAACTGGCAGTTACCTAATTGTTTTCTCTGAACTTTGTCCTTTAAAATGGTGAGAATCATCAGTCCTTCAGGCATGTAGTCATACAACTGGGACAAGGCTTTCTCCTGCTGATCTTCATCATCACCAGACTGCACTATAATAATTGACACAGAACATTAACCATTATACATCTCTTGGTGCCCTGTTCCTTTAGGTGTATTGCTGTGTAGTTATTACTACCTTCTCTCCAAATGCAGTCAAATATTTTTATACATATATATTGATGGGAATTTAAAGTATTTAGGACTTTTATCAGTTTTATCATCTGCAATATGCAAGTAATACTTATATGCCACATTGACAAAAATTGAGCAATTTGGTAGGATATAATGGATATAATATTTCTTTTGTTTCTGCAAAAGTTAGTTCATTGAACTTTCATATTCTTCTGTGAAGGACAAAAAGCATGGCCTCATATCTGAATGCGAAAATGGTCACAAATTAACATATACTGAAACTGCAAAGTTCCTGGCTCCTAGTCTTATTCATAGTCCAAATTATAACTATTTATGTGTTTATTATTGTTATTTATGTGAATATATAGAAAAATGTATGATTCTTACACTCGTGGTCACACAGAATGGTAGCAATGAAGTAATGCGCCAGAGCTTTGTAATGGTCTGACTTTATTTGTGCCAGTTTAGACCAGGAATAGGGGATATTCTCTTTCACTGGTTCCTGATTCATTGCAGTGTTAACCAGCATGTAAACCTCTCCCACCTAAAAAAAAGCACAGAATGAAAAAAAAGTATGAGAATTTAACATTAGTTACTAGGAGCTCAAGTGAGGAATATTATATTCAGCCTGAAGATAACTTCATGTGCATCACATCAAAGTGTGTGTGTGGGGAAACATGGTTAGAAAGGGTTGGAAATAAATTGTGAAAATTTGAATTTTCATCTCTGATTTTTTCCCTGCAAGAAAAGTAAGTCAATTTTGTACAAGAACAGATGGACTAAGTCAATCTATATGACTTCAGAGTTCAATAAAACTACCATAAATAAATGGTTTAAAACTTACAAATAGATCTCATTGGGTTAATTTAACTGAGAAAAAGGGTGAAGTGTATTATTTATACAGTAGGTTTGTGCTTCACTTCTGAAACTGCGGAGTCATATCTAGCCTTAAGTTTGTGTGGCCTAGTTAATGCTAGGCTACTATCCTTGTGCAGATCAAACAAAATAGCTTTTCAGGCAGTGAATGCTGCTTTAATGGATCAAACAACTCCAAATGACAGAATCCAAAAATCTTTCCCCTGCAGCTGATCGATCCTACAGATAAGGCAGGGTGGCTTTACAGGGTTCCTAGGAAAGGCTTTGCCCATTTATTTAGCATGGAACCAATTATATATCTGCTATTCTGAAATGTCTCAGAAAGCATATTCACATCTGTTGGCATACCCAGTTTTGGTGTCAACAACATCAGTCGAGTATGAGCACTACCTTCTGGGGCACAGCCTGCCTCCCCATTTTTCAGGCAAGTCCCAAGACAAGTCTGCAACTACCGATCTGACTCTGCTCATCGGCGTCCTTCCCTCAGTTACAATTTAGTTATTCTTTTTGGATTTCAGCTTTTTAGGTTTGCACAGCCTCCAGCTGCTGGAAAATAAGACAGGTCGTGTTCAATATTTACAGAGAACTACACAAACAACCCTGTCCTTTTGTATGTTGTCCTGTGGACAAGATCTGTACTGTTTGAAAGAGTAATATGATAAATAGTTTGTAAAAAACCTTTGGGAAGTTCACTGTCCAAGTGTTCCAGTGTTTTTCTATTAAACTTCATGAATTATGAATTCTTAAAAAATCATAAGAGTTCTAAAATAGCAATATTTCAGTTGCAACTATTCACATTTTAATCTTCTGAAAGGTTGTGATACTCAATGTAGCTTGTGAGCTGCCCCTTGTTACTTCTGGTTTTCAGAAATGGTTGTTAACATTTATGTTTAAGAAATTATTTTAATAGTACTAGAAGTTGTAGCAAGTAACACAGCACTGTAAATAGTTATTTTAAAGACTAAATTTTGAGTCTTATATTTTACCTTGGCAACTTCCTGTGTCATTTTCACAAGTGTGAAAAACTCATTGCGTATTCCAGGGAGACCAATCTGCTCAAAAACACACTCTTGAGCTTGTGCAAGCATCATTTTTACTAGTACATTCAGCATAGCTGGGCTCATATCATAACTCGGTGTGTGAGTAAAGGTCTCCTTTAAGTAGCTTAGGACTCCTGAAATTAAAAAATGGTTTTGTCAGCATTACAAAGAGAGAAACAAGTAAAGTTAATTCTAGCCTGTATCATAATAATTAAGATTGAAAGCTTACTTTCTAGTATTGCACTCCAGCAATTTGAAGGGATTCCTAGTAAACATGAAATTAAACTGATCTACAGGTTTTGCCTTGCATTCCCATCAAACATCTCCAGGCACAGTTCTCAAAATTACAGCTCAGAGGAGCAACAGAAGCTGCAAGTTTTAAGGGCAATACCTTCAAATTTGCTTATACCAGTTCTTGTGATTTACCATAAAGCTGTACTGAACTGAATGCAACTTGTATATGGGAGTGGTAGGCTCAGGCACAGGACAAGGAAATACAAAAAAATATCCATGCAGCTGTAAGAGGTGACAGTACAACTCTTGGATGGAAGGAAAAAACACAAACATGTAAACTTAATTAATTACTACTCTCTTTTTCAGATGCTGCTAAGTGCATTGTGTGTCCCAGTGACAGCTCAGCTCCATCCCTGTAAGTAAACTAGAACAGTATAGGGTAACATTAGATTCTGCTTTAGACATTTGGTTCTACCAACGTATTAATTGTGTCTACCATTTATCAAATTAAAAACAAACACTAACTGCAGTGCAAATATTAAATAGCAGTTTCATGGATGGAAGTGTAACCTTCAGCATGCACGTCATCCAACTGGTTTAGTGAGTTCTACTAGCCTGCTAATTGCTGATAATACTACAAAAGTGTAATGATAAGACCTCTGCTTTTTAAGTGTCCCAGCTCCTGTAATCTTACTTCTTGCCACTACATTCGGTTCTGGACATGTTGTGCTGTATTTTCCTACTACTGGTTTCTAAGACTTTTAATTTTCTGTGTTACACCTTCATCTTTTAACTTGTTAACAAGCTCTTACACAAATTTGCATTACAACTATGACTTTCTGCACCAAAAAAACAACCCCAAACTTGCCAAAAACATCCCAAGTACTGATGGGGTGTCCTACTGAAAGTATTGGGGGAGAATTAATTTTTTTTTTTAATTTTGTTTCCTCAACATATTTCTGCTTATGCAGTGAGCATATACACACTGAGAGCTTTGTTGAGGATAAACTCTGTGCAACATTTTCCATTCAGCACAGAGAAATGGTTAATACGTGCTCTATATCATGTCTCTACCAACATAATGAACAGTGTTACGGAGCCATGCACAGGTACAATGAAATGCTTCCTGCACACGTTGCTTTGGGGCCCTGACAAGGTACTGTGCTAGCAAAGGATGCCTTTCAATTTGTGAATTAATTCTATTCTGCAAATACGCTGAAGTGAAAAGAAGTGATTTTTTTTGTTTTCAAAATGGAAGAAGCAGCAGCAAAATGGAGAAATTTCTTACGTACTGAAATTTTTTTTAGATGAAATACAAAGGTTGAAAAACAATTTCTTTAATAAATGCATGAAGAAATACTATCCTTTTTTTGATAGCTGTGTATTCAAAAGAAGGTTTTTATGTCAATCCAACTCTGTGGTCCACAGCTTGTAGCTGATAAAGCTACCAATACAGTGTTAACAAATAGCCACAGATGCTTAGTGTGGAAATAAATCTTACAATACATATTAATTACATAAGTCACGTTTGTAAAAGCATTATATGTAGCAGAGATTACATTTACAGAAAATTAGAAAATCTACTTGGGAAAAAAAAACAAAGCAGAAGCTTCTATAACATGTTAGTTCAAGGGATATGATTCCCTTTATTAGAATTTGTATTTTTCCTCACTTGGGACAGAGATTGATTATTTTGGACCTGTTTGCCTTTGAAATCTAAGAAAAATATGTAGTAAATTTTCAATAAATTGCAACTTTCACCAGAGAACACAGTAAGATTAATTTTGAAGAGGTCATATAGAAAACTAGATTTTAAGCCCTTTACCAACCCTTTAATTTTTTTTGTACAGATTTTACACCAATGTAGTGTCACTGAGGTAAAAGCAGCTACGTTGGTGAAACACAGAATGAACAATGAAGCAGTTAACATTAGGGCTATTAGTTGGACCTTTGAACTGCAGTTCATTAATCGTTAACTACAGTATTCACTGTCTGTATCTGCATGTTCAGACTAGAGTTCCAGGTTTTAAATTAAAGCTTAATCTCTTTACTAGGATTCTTGAATGTCCCTATTCCTCCTTTTTAGTGTAATGAAGTCAGTGGGAAATGCAGAAATCTGCAGGATGAGATTAGGGACATTTGCATAAAGACCTTCCCAATATTTTAAAATTTGTACCTGCAGCTCTCTGAAAAGCATCAACAGCATTTTCAAGTCCAGCCTGGGTCTGACGATTGCATCTTGTTCCAATCTGGGTGTAGAGGGCTCCAATGTTGAATAGAATGCTAGCTTTTTCAAGCAATAGATTTTGCTGACACACTGGGACACCTGTGAAGGAATCATACCTTGGGAAACAAATATTAAAAGTGTTAAGATTAGCAGAGTCCATTGAAACAACAGATACCTTCATTCAAAGCAGTGGAATTCTTAATAATTGTTCTGCTACAGTGAAAATGAAGATGAACAGAAATGCCATTATGTACTGTGATCTAGAAGCTGCAGGCCAGAGAATGGCTTTATTTGGGGCTTAGTTTTCAGCAGGTCTTACAGTAATGCCTCCATTAGCATATTGTATCTAACTCAAAAGTGCCTATAAAACATCACAGAGGCTGAGAGTATACTAGGGAACTATCCATACGTGCTGCATATTCTTGTACTTGGCACGGTCAGATCCTCTATAGCTTGTATTTTAAAGTTTTTATTTGCAGTTCTGACTAAAAATTTAACAGTTCCTCTTGGCTGCATGGTAGTCATCTTTTTTTGCCACAAACGAAAATAAAAATTCTGAATTCAGAGTCAAACTTTGCTCATAGATGTAGTAAACACTCCACTATAATAAATTAAGTTGCTTCTCCTCTCTTCTGGCCCAAATGGTCTTAAAAAATTGAAGAAGGGGAATTAAGATTGTGCACCAAGGTTCTGAGTCTAGGAAACATCTGCAGTTGTCCAAAATGAAGATTAGTTTATCTCTTTTTCCCTTGTGCTAACCAGTAGCCCAAATTGTAATCTAGCCAATGGCTTCACTCTAAGCATGAAAAGGGTGTATTGTATTCAGGTTTACTCTTAACACTAAGAAAAATTGACAACACACAGCAGGGAGCAGGGGGGAGAAACACACTGATATGCTTCCAACTAAACAGAAAACTGTTAATCATTAACAGTGTTCTGAAAAAAAAAAAAGACAAAAGACAAACATGAACTACATACTTACCATGTAAATAAAACTCCCATGTGCCTGGTGGGTGGGAAAAATCTGTTTTCTACGTAACCAAGTTGAAGGAAATAGCTTATCAGCATCTCAATGCCAGCTTCATCTCGGCTAGGAGTGCGGCAGGCCTTAAAATACAATAGATTAAAATAAAGTGTATTCTGTTGAGTTATAGTATGAATACTGAAACACTAAGGATAAAGCTCTGTTTCCCTTGAACTTCTGCACATCATAGAAATGTGTGGAATCTGAGAACAGTAAGCTTAAGGCCATATGGATGCATTCCAAATAAGAGTTTTCAGCTGCACAGAAGTAGCACATAACCATAAAGGAAGCAAAGAAGATCTGTTTGGTAAGTCTCTGAGTTAATGAAATAAAGATCGCAGGTATTTTAAGGAAGCTACAAAGAATGTTCATGTTTCTAGTATAATACAGGAAACAAACAATAGTTAGAAATAACCACCTTTCTACTACAGTATTTTGCTGAATGAATTCACTTCAACACTCTGCTAAATTTAAAATACTTTAAAGTGAAAAAGTAGGTAAGACAAGTCTTAGATTTACAAAGTTGAATCAATAGCTCAATCACTCTGCATAACTTCATCCTTTCCTTCACTTGTTCTTCCCTCAGATTGCAAAGCTCTTGGACAATGGAGATTCATGTTCCATATCTCAGAAATGAAGTCAATAAGAATATGGTAAGTTGTAAGTAATAGTGGCATATTCTGATTCCATACATATGTTGCTATTTTCAACTGTAGGTTAAAAGACCTCATGGTATGGCATACTTGAACTTACTTGTCTCAGATCCATGAGATCTGCTATTTCATCTTCATACTCAGAACCATCTTCACTATAATGTTCCAGAATAAAGTCCTTGAAAAAAAAAAAAAGTAAAAAATTGGAATATCTAAAATTAAGCAAACTATTAATGATTTTTAATGCAGTTACAAACAGTAAAAAATTGATTCAGTTGTGATTTGCATGGTGTCTACTCCCTCCCAGTTAATAGTACAGTAACATATAGCAATGAGACTACAAAAAGACAATAGCACTAGTAATTTGATTTGATATCTGAGACAAGAAATTTCAGTCTGATGTAAAGAAGCCAAACACCTATTACATCAACTCCATTGGGTTTTAAAACAACAACACTTAGTGGTTTTGAAAGGGACAAATGAACCCTGTTAGCTAAAATAACAAGGGAATCAAGTGATCGTAAAAACTCAAGAGAAAGAGACTGCCAAATTCTTGTCAGCTATATTAAGGCAATTCCACTTAAATTAACAAAGCTGCAATGGCATAAAGTGGTACCATAATCTGACCATGGAGATTAACCTACAGAATTAAAAGCAGAGACAAATGATACAGTGATACAAGATCATTTACCATGAGATAAAATCTCCATTGCATGATACATAGTAGTCCAAAAAATACAGAAGTAGCCATCAAAGTACATTAG
Source organism: Aegotheles bennettii (assembly GCA_013398125.1). Lineage (NCBI taxonomy): Eukaryota > Metazoa > Chordata > Aves > Caprimulgiformes > Aegothelidae > Aegotheles > Aegotheles bennettii. The sequence goes on along the minus strand of VZRW01004275.1, from coordinate 1,205,552 downwards.
CCAGCAAGCAAGCAGTGTTAATGCTGCAACACTGCTTCCCAATTGAGTTAGCTTTGTTAGTGCAAGTTGAAGTATCACTGCACTATGCTGAGTAAAACCCTAATTACTACTTCCTTTCACACTTAAGAGCAGTAATCAATAGTCTTATTGGAATGAAAACATGTAGAAGGAATTTTTATTCTCTTTGGTTTAACTCTACTGTCTCCAAAGCGAGATTTCTTAGAACATCATCTGACTCCTTGTCCTAGTTAGATATGAGCAATGACCCAAATAATTGGTGGTTATTTTTTAACACATTGTGATCTCAGTTTTAGGGCAAATAAAACTAAAAATAATTTATACATAAATTACTTCTACTTCTTCAAACAAATGTGAAATGGAAGTTATTTCTGTTAACTATTCATTCTGAAATGTGTCTCTGAAATTTACCTTGAGGGGGAGTGTAAAGTCTACTTCTTTGGTTTCCTTCAGGCCAAGAGGTACCAAGGGAATGGTGAAAGTCTCTCTATGGAAAAAACAAAAAGATTCAGAAGTGTTTGTCTTCTGTTTTTCTGTTGATAATTACTTTTGTTTCATTTGATGACAGAAATTTTGTATGCTGATGGGTGTTCAGGTGAAGGGTACATAGTTCATAGCAGTTTATTCCCGCCCAAGAAAGTCTGCTTAATGGCCTGTGACTCCTCTAGAAGAGAGTGTAAAAAGCTACTTGCCTGCACTTTTTTTCATTTGAATCTATTTTTCCTTCAAGGAAAGAAAAAGAAAACTCTCAAAGACTGGCTTACTGCAATGTAACTCAACCTTTATATACCTGCACAAATTATATGGACAGAAAACAGCTCCACAGCTGCTAGGAGATCTGCCACGGTAAGAGCTATTGTAATTATCAATAGTTGTCATCAGTATTTTACATGCTAGTAATGATTTCATATGTAGAAGTGGTGTGTGTCTAAACACAGGGAAAAGCAGGGCCAAAGTATACCAACTTTAACAGTGAAAGGTGGTCATGGTTTAACACTGGGCTAGCAATTAAACAAATGACAGATGCTGTCTATTAACCCACTCCCTTTCCAGAAAGGGAAAGGAAAGAGAAGAAGGGAGAGAGACTTACTGGTTGGAAACTAAACTACACAGCTCTAATGAAACAGTAAGAGTGAGAGAGAATAATGAAGTCTAAGAGTAGGAAGTCTGAGGACTACCTAGTTTCTAGATAGTGCTAGGTGTTAACCTCTAAACAAGTCAACCTCTAAAATATCAAAGGGAAATAAGGATGAGAACTGTGACTTAAAGATCAGAATTGCTTCCAGATACATAGTTTGTTGAGTAGGTTTAACAGATCAGTATCAGGCAATAAGGTTTAACTGATACTTTTTTCCTTGAAAAAAACTGATTGACTGTCTAGACCATTGTTTAGAGTGTTCCATTACCAACTACAAAATCCCACAGATTTTATTCATTTATGGTCTTATCAACAAAGCCTGCAAAATCACTTTCTTACTGGTGAAAACTCAATCTCAGGAAGGTGGGAGTAGAAATGCAGCTTCCTCAGCAGAGGAAGAGTCCTTAAACTGGTTGGCATGATCCAGAAAGTGGCTCTGCTAGATTGAAAAGGACTTTCAGCATACAGAACCAGAACACCACTGAAGGTAGTGCAAATGATCTGATTTCTGGTGAAGCTTTTAGAATAAACCACAACACTTTTATGCCAGATTATATCAAGACTTTTGCTCCAAAAGGAAGTGAGACACATGCAAAAGAAATCCTGACTTACTGATCTAATGAATTCCAGTACCACCCATGGTCCCTGTAGACACCAGCATTTGTCATTCAAAGGAACTGAATTTCTATTTTTCTACAATGTTTTCTATGCTGTTTCTAGTTTCTACGGTGCCACACCCATGGAGTCAACATCATGGGGCACCGAACAGTTAGGAGGTGACTGTGCATTTCCAGAACTGGGTAGAAATAGCGTCATGCTTCTCAATCCAGCTGAGATGTGTGCAAGTACTGGGAAGGCAAACCCTTCAGATTGGTGTAACACAATACACTGTAACCCAGTAACATGGGTGTGACCTCATGTTAATGACCATACACGCACAATAGATACAGAGAGCAACTATTAATAGCTATTTGCTAATGAAGGCTAGAGAGCAATTACAGAAGAAATTAATTATTTTAGCTGAGGGAACATAAAAAGCATTTAGAGCTTAGAATGAACAGCATCATAAAGATAAACCACCATTCAAAACAGATTGGGGAAGTAGGATCAGGAGAGAATAAAAAGCATGCTACTGTCCAGCTGCAAGGCTCCTACCTGCCTTGGGACCTGACCTACTCCTCACCCTTCATTGAAAATCCAAATATTTCAAATATTTTTTAGCTAAAAGAAGGAATAGTACTTCTGGAGTCTTGTTTTCATTTCCACAGTCATAACTTTCATACTGCTCTCTCTGCACACATGCATCTATGAAAAACTTTGAATGAAAAACATTTTTGCATCAACAAGTTGTCAAAGTTTGCCATGGGGGTGGAGGGCAGGAACTTTCACACGAGTTTCTTTTTAAGAAAAATGAAACAGAAATTTTGCATCAGCTTAGCATTCAGTTGAAAGATTCCCCACTGGAAATGTCCTTAGTCCCTCTACTTTAAGAATTCCTTGTAGTCCACCTGGAAGTTAACACCTAACTGAGAACAGATATTATTATATCACTAGGTTTGCTCACTCCTAAGTGCTAAATGGGACCCAAAATTATACTCCCCTCATATGAAGTGTGTCAGTTTGTGTCTTGAGCTGCTAATGTTAATCAAAGAGTAAATGTTTAGTTTTAGAAGCAACAAGACATCTCGCTGATACAGAAATCATTGCAGTATTCAGGCAATGAATAATCTTTAACACTGAAGTTTTATCTTCCAAGAATCCATTACAATTTGAAGTTTAGTGTGCTCTTTAAAGATGGAGAAATATCTTGGAAAAATTCCAACTCCGTCTACTAGAAATGTCTCCGTTTTAACCAGCTAATTTATGGATTTCTATCACTGAAGTGCACACCGTAAAGATCACCTGAAGTCTGCTCTGAGCTCCAAGTAGGTGTTATACTTCTGTTCTGCAGGTAAAGAGAGGACTATTATATGTGCTGCATTTGAGAACAGATATTATTATATTACTAGGTTGGCTCACGCCAGAATGCACTGAACCAATCAGCCATTCTAGTACTGGAAATTCTGCTAGGTGCTATGTGTCTCCCCATATAACCCCAAAAGCTTTCAGTTCTTGCAATACTCCCTCCACAAAGGAACTCCATATCTAAGAATTAGTGGTACATACCTTTCCCAAGTGAAAGACAAATATGCAGACTAGCCCTTAGTCAACAAATGTACCAACAAACATGTTCTCTTCCTACTGACCTCTCTGTTCTTTCACATAATTACTGTCCAGCATTCAAGTTCGCCTAGAAACAATTTTGTTTCCGAGGGTAAACAAAAGATCTGTAATAATTCAGTAACTTAGTTTTATACTTACTCTGTATTTTGATAAACTTCGACTGAGATATTAAGTCCTTCCAATTCCTCCTTTAAGATCTGCAGGTCTGAGTTTACGAAACTCAGTTCCAGTAGTACCTGCTCTCGCACTTTGTTGTTGGTGGTTGCTCTGCAGAAAGAGACATATAAATTTTTTATTGCTGAGGAAAAGGTTCTGTACATAAGCTTGGTTGACCTCCTTGCTAGCATTCTCAGCATTTTTAAGATTTTTTTTTTATCTCCTTAAGAGATGATACAAGACCTCATGTTTCAGAATTTATTAGGTTTCTCTGTCAAGAGAGAGCCTGGGATAGTTTCCAGATAACAGCACACAGACACATAGGTGGTTTGCTATATGCTGGTTTTTTGTGTGTGTGATTAAGGATCAGGCTTATTTTCAGATACATTAATCAACAAAACTAAAGCATCTTAAACAGAATGCTATTTTCAGATTATGTGATCTTTTCCTAGAAGAAGATGTGAGGGTGGAGGTGGGGTGACTCAGGAGGTATTTCTTCAAAGGAGACTTCCCCACTTTATAAATTGAATAATGATCTCTTGACACTTCTTATCTTAAGAATAAAAGAAAATAACTTTCCCATAACACTGTTACTACAGAATGTTTTATAAACAAATATGCAGGTAGAAAGGTACTTCTTTTCAGTACAGTAGAAAAATATTTCTTTTTAATACAATACATTTTTCTCTATAATTTTATATAGGGTGGAATGAATCTTCCTTGGTAAAGGCAGCACCACATAGATAACTGCATGAGCTCTGATACTAGCAGCAATTGAATTATGATGCTATTAAGGCTCCATGTTTGGTCTAGCTTGCCATCCCTCACAGAAGGTATTCTGATTTCTTTTTCAGAAACCTCAATGTTCCATCCAGGTGAACTTCTCTAATACAGCTATATTGGTCTCAACATCCAGGCAAATTTAGAGTTAATTTTATTATCTTTTCATGTTTTTGCACTGTAGGCACACTTTGTAATGACAAACAGCAGAAGACAGCAACAGGGGCAATGTGATATCCTTGAGATCCATGTAAGTCTACTCTGAATTCAGTTTTAACTCAGAACTTCCAGAACAAAAGCCAACAAAAAGGAGAAGGTGACTTGCAGAAGTTCTAAAAACAAAAGTCTTTGCACTATATGGATCATTTGTTTCAAGCGTGGTATTTAGTTTCAGTCAAAAGTAAAGAAACCTGCATTTCCAGTTTTTTCTGATGTCCTGTTGCAGGAGGCTGCTTCTGGACAATTGGTTGGCTTCTTTTAGGACTTGATGAAATGCAAATAGAATCTAAAAATATAAAGCTTTTTATTTGTATTTTCCTTAGGAGACTGTAAATGTATCTAGTCATGTGAATTATCTAGGGATCAGGTTACTTTTAAAATTGCTTCTTTCAAAGAATGAGCGGGTTTTGATAGTCGAACAGGTGTAAATTCATTTTAGATTTCTAATAACTTAGAAACAAGTCTGGTCCTCCACTCTTCAAATAGGCTTAGCTCCCACTCTTGTCAACAGCAGCTTCAGTGTTTCAGCAGTTAATATTGGTATCAGGAGCTGAACTTCAGGACATCTTTAGGTTGAATGTTAGAGTAAACAGTGTTCACATTAGATATTACTCATCTCTTTAGCCTTTCCAAAACACTCCTGAGGTGGTGTGCAGAAACATCTACTGAACCGACAGTGTTCAGTTTCAAAAGCAGATATAAGAATGTTGCTATTGTGTACAAAAGGTAGCAAAAGACCCTAAGTCTTACTCCTTAAGTCAGTTACCAGAAAACAAAGCAAAATTAAGTCAGTCACATAAGCTTTGGACCGATCAACTGTCTTGCCAAGGGTGGAAATAAAGGCAGGTGAGATGCAAAGGGCAAGCTATCAGTTAGTGGCAAGTTTAAGAAAAGTTAATTTATCCAGACATTTTCACTTCTCTAAGGGAAGTATATTTACTAGATTTTTGTTCTTGGAGACCAATTGTTGATCCAGTTGCAGGCAAACAGACAACATAGGAGACTATTGCAGATGAATATTGGGGAAATTTTCAGTTCTTCTGTGTAACAGAGGGATTGATTACTGGAAAGCTTCAGGACTGTTTGCTAAGCAGTCAGTCACAGGATGTAATAGCTTCAAGACAGGGTCAATGTAAGGCTATTTGGGACAGTCACATAAGAAACTGTCTTAAAAAAAAATAGTGGACAAAATATAATAGATAAAGGGCAAAGTCTCTTCCAGTTATCTCAAACTGTAGGAGAATTTGGTAGCAACTGTAACCCAGCTCAAATTAGATGTGCACTACCCTGCTACTCCTATGTCACTACTACACGGAATAAGTAAGGAAACCGATAGTCCTCTCCACTGTGGAGCACAGACCTAAAGGACCTTGGAAAAAGCAACAGCATAATGACAATACTTTTATTTGATTTAAGGTGTAAAAAGGACTCATTACAATATTCAGCAAGGTTCACTTGCCATTATCACTAGCAATAAAGCCGATCAAACAGAGCAATGTAAGATAATCTAACATTCAGATCATTTGCTACAACATAGCAGCTTTGAAAGTGCACTTTATAGCAGGTAATAACTCTATAGAGCTACAGCATTAAAAAAAACAAAACAAAAAACCAAAACTGCAGGGAGATTGACAAAGCATCCAGCAATAATCTATGCAGCATGTTAGAGGAGTGGTTAGGCAGACTGGGAAAAAGTAATAGCTAGGAGACTTTTAAAATTTTTTTAAAAACCCAAACTTGTTGCACAGGCAAGAGAACTAGGAAGTCATGACACATACCTTAAAAGATTTTCAGCACCAGCTCTCATTCTTACTGCTCTTAAGATCTGTTGGTTTAGAGCAGCTCTTTGATTTTGCAGTTTGCTTCGACCAGTCTCAGCAAGAGGATTACATCCCTAGAATTAAGGAAACAAGTAAGAGACTAAAAGGAACTAGTGCTGAATTTGAATGAACTTTAATGGCATGGGTTCTGTATGGATACAAATTAACTACATTCATCACTGATGTCAATGACTGACAGTGTTTCTTTTCTCAAACTTAGCCATTAAAAGTGAAAGAGACATGATGACCAAAGTATTTGACATTAAAATCCATGCAGAATATAACTGTTCTTAAGCTCATGTATGTGTGTGTGCCAGCCTGTTCTCTCCTAAAAAATCTTTTAAAGTTATTTCACAATGACAACCAAATTTGACAGTGTGTTAAGTTTCTACAGGTTTCATAAAAACAGTATCTGGCAAGGCAGTAACCCCTGTCAAAGTTTCTGCTTAACCTTTGCAAAATATCAGAGCCCCATATGCAGCCTTGAAATACAACTACCAAAAGCAGGCTTTGGTGGCACCACTGGTCACAGTGTTAAGAACCTTTCTAAGGATCTCTGCTCTTGTTCCTTCTGGTGCTCAGACCTTCAGTACAATTCCTACCCCTCATTCCATAGGTTCCTCTCTTTACATCTCAAACTTACTTTTGGCACAATACTGCTTATCTGCACAGATCTTCTTCACACCCAGGAAATGCTCTAGGATCTTTAAGTCTACCCTGCCCTAACTAAACAGCACCTTTGCATACTGCTTCAAAAACGTGAAATACAAATAAGCTTTATAAATTATTTCATTGATATATGTTCACTGTGCTAGATGCAATGATTTATCCACCCATTAGTGTTTCTTGTTACCCGTTGGCCAAACAAAGATTATATATTGATAGCTCAGTATCAAGTAAGATGGGAAACGGATAAGACAGTATGTGGAATAATAGAGCTTGACGGGGTAAGATGATGATTATACCATCAGATACTCATCAAATTAAACCCTTAGAAAGTAAAGCATGAAATCCAGAATTCACAAGAATGCTCCTGTGTACATGTGTACCTTACACAAGCACAGGACTCAAAGTACTGCAACCTGTTTGAGCAGGACTGCACCATTGTATTCTGGTGAACACTGATAAGCTAAAACTGTTTGGGTTTTTTTTTTGTTTTTTTTAAGGAAACACAATCTGAACATCTTTTTTGAATAGGTTAGAAGTTGCACTTCCACTTTTTTATGCCCCCCCTCCTTTTCTAAAGTAACAAATATATTTTAATATGAATACTCATTTATAGCCAACCAGCGTAACCCTGCAGCCCTAACTGCTGATTCTGAAGCAAATAAGACCACGCTGTTTTAAAGCTTACCCTTAAATATAGCATGTCCTTTTGAGTGGCCTTGCTGAGTATCATTACAAAGCTTATTAGGGTCCTACTGGATCGTGCATTTCATGAGAAGGAAGCTCAGATCTATCTGATACAAGTCTTCCCTCAAGAACCCCAGCCACTAAATTATGCACTATTCTGGACCTCTCCCTCTTAGTTTTGACTAGAAAAATTTGATTTTGGTATAACAGCATTTAAAAGTCTCTCAACAAGCTCTAATTATGAGTGGTCAGGCAATGACATACCAGCACAAAAAAGCAAGTATTTAAATAGAACATGAAGTTGTAATCATCTACTTGAAGTTCAGTTATTTGGGTTGGCAAATGAAAGAAAACTGTTTTGACAGAAGAGAAATTGGCTGATAAATCTGGATTACACTAGTTCAGCTGAGAAAGCACAGAGCCCAATACTGTTAATTTTAAATCTCTAGTTTGAAAAGTTTGTAATAAACAGGTAAAATTACAGAAAGCTTGTGCAAACATCTTCAGAAACACCAATTGACAGATAACTTGAAAAAAAACATGCCACATTACATTACTCCTATTGCAGAAATGTTTCTGCATTGAAATACCAGTTACAGCAGAAGCCCAAAACTTGGGCATGCAGTATATATTCTCTTCATTGAGAAAGCACGGGCAGCAAGTGTAATACATAGAAGATTAACTTCTTACTGGAGATGACATGCACATGTAGCAAACTTATTCACTCATCTCAGATTAAAAGTAGTCCTTTAACTACCAAACACTTTATGCTCCTTTATACACAGAGACATAAGCAGGACACATTTAAAGGCACAACACGGTCTTGTATCCACAAGCTGCTTTCTGCTCCTAGCCCATTTCTTTTTCTGGGTTGCCACCATTCTCCCTACTTTGCTTTTTCTTCACTTTGTATCATATAATCTTTCTCTACTACTACTGTTCAAAGTCTTCTCTCCTTGCATTCTATCCATGCCATTTTTCATCTGAACCTTGCCAATTATTTCCTCTAGATTTCTGCATTCAGTTTGAATACTTGATTCTCATCTGGGACCTGTCATCTCTATATCCCTGTATTGGTCTGTGGTGCTTTCTTTCAACTTCCTTCTCAACCACTTCATCCCAGCACCCTTCCTAAACGTATGCTTGCCTTGCCCTTATCTTTATTTTCTCTGTAAAGCTGCAGCTTCTTTTTAGAAGTCCCTGCCCTTTCTGTGTGCCAAACAAGTTTCATGAGATCATTCAAATACTTCTGTACAGCTCTGCTTCTGGGAAATTTTTCAGGAAGGTCAACTGCCTGATTCCCAAGCCCATGGAACTCAGTAGATGTGGTGTGTTTATTTCAGTGGACCTTTGATCAAGCTCCAGCCCAGAAATCAAACAAGCTCCCATTGAACAATGAGTGCAAAACTGCAATGATCTTAAACTCTGTGCAAAGAGAAGAAGTGGCAGAGATGTTTCCCTGCGTTTCAGGACCAGCCACTAATCTGTGTATGAAGGTTTAATGCAAAAACAGCCCTGAGGCCTAAGAGGACAAGACACTGACAGACTGAGGCAGCTGTATCACCTCCAGTGTGCCTGGAAGTGCTGCACTTTCGTCTTTTTTGATGAAAGGCTTCTTGTGGACAGAGGAGTCTGTTTTCATGATAAGCTCACCTGCTGCAAGCATACATACCTCCCATTTACTTCTCAAGGCCTATAAGGAACTCATATTTTACCTTTTGAAAAATGTTTCTTTTTAAATCCTACACAGGGGATGGGGACATTCAGCTAGGTTGTGTTCATTTGCAGGCTTAAACTCTTCAGGCTGCCAGAAAACTGATGGGTAAAAGTCTGCATAGAGGATGGTGAAAATAACTAGTACCTGCAAAAAAACACAATCTGGGGAAGATTCCCCCTTGTGTAAAGCACAAATTCTGTGTACTAAAAAGTTATTTAGCAGACAGGTCCAAGAAAGTGCTCAATTTTGCTTTCCTCCTTCCAGACGTCGTTTATACTTGGTTCACATTTGGACAATCCCAAGAATGTTAATGTTCAGTTCATTACGATATCTGGCAGCCAACCTTGCCAGTGGTTTCCACACCTACTGTTTCATTTCTTGTCAACAGGATGCTAGATGCTTCATTTAATTACTGTTTATTTCTTTGCTGAGCCATGACAACTTGGAGAGTGAAATGGATTTTACCCTGGCTTACACACTATCAGTAAAATTATTAATTGAACAGCAACAAAAGAATGGTTATAACTAAGGAAGTTGCAAAAATGATCAAGAATGGAGTATGATTAAAGCTTTCATTGCATGCATTCTTGGGGGAAAAAAATACAAGTAAATTGTAAATTGCTATGAAGACAATTCAAATAGTAAACTCAGCTGTCAGTTTTAGAGCCTTTTTCCCCCCCTCAGAGTATAGCTGGACTTCATGAAGAAGTGTTTAAAGTGCTTAAATATTATTATCCTTAGTTCCTGAACCAATAAAAGCTTTTTAAAACCTAAAGTTCAGTTAGCGGGTTACTTTTTTTCTTCCTGATTGGTTGAATAGCATTGTTGAACTGCAGCATCAGGAAGCTGGTATGTTTTTAATGTATCATTATCAGAGGCAAGACCTGCATGGGAGTTATAGATTCTTGCCATAAGTTATTTATGTACCTAGTCAGGTAACATCTTGAAAGGAACAGACACTGATATTAGGCAAATAACCACGCACCTCCTGATGGAGGCTGGCCTGTGCCAGGCCTGCGTGGTTGATAGCAACCCTCTGCCATGCTAACAGATTCCAATGGAATTGGTGCTCATCTCTTGTTAGAACTAATGCTTGATCCTAGGTGGCAGGATATCCCACCAGGTTTTATTTTTAAGTTTATAAACATTATCCCCCACACACTTACTTGGCAAACAGTTGTATTACGAATGCCTGTGGGATCTCAGTGTGATGCTGTCTCTGTCAGACCAGGCACAGCCAGCTCAGCAGCAGGAGCTCAAGCAGAGCTAGGAAGCAGCCGAGTGGTTCAGGACTCACATGGGATTTTGGGGAGATTTTGTTCAGATTATGTGGAGGCAGAGAGGGTAGCTAGGCAAGCCTGTAGTCAGGTATTCCAGGTTAACTATGGATGGACAGTATTTTGCCTCTGTACAAGGCACCAATGTTAATCTTCCATCTGAAGGAGCCTAAAATCCCCCAGTCTAAGGGCTATAGGTAGCATTTTTGTGGTTTTCCAAATTTAGGCTCTAGACCTTGAGAAATTACCTACCAGGGATGGAAGACAGCTGTCAAAAACATGAGTCTCAAATAAAGGAGCATTTGTATTTAATTTGGATGCCAGGAAGTTCTTTCTTCAAGACAGAAGTATTTTTTGACCTCAGAAATCCAGTTGTGATGGACACAGAAATCATGACTGTTTGCCAAACAATGAGTAATCGCAGTAACATTTGACATTAACATAAATATGATTTATCAAGTAGCGCTTTGAACTTTTAAGATGAGCCACACACTGTCTTAAGGTGACACAGAGTTGAAACTGGGTGTGCCTTCTTACTGAAAATAAAACATTCCTTTCTAGCCAGTGCAACCTGTGCTGCTTGTCAAGCCCAGCAGTGCACGCAAATGGCCATATCCTCCAGATATTTAAACGTGTGTGTAATTTAACTTATGCACATAACTTCTTTGGCTGTAACAGCGATTGTAGTAAACAGCATGATTCACACCAGTATTTCTAGAACTGATCCTAAATCCTGCTAATTATCTTTATTTCCTTACCTTCTTCCACTACTATAATTAAAGTTTCTCTTTTGCATGTTTCTACTAGTTCAATTTTGAAATTTTAGCTACATACTGAAAGTCTTTCAATAGTAGAAGTTTCATCTGAGATGGGGGAAGGGAGGAGGGGAAAGGAAGATCTGGTCTTCCAGAGCCTGGTCTGCTTTTGCCATCAACAAATATTTTACTGTTCTAAGTGCCTGGCCCCAAAGATTTTTTTATAATTTTTTGATTTTTGGAACCAATTTGGAAAAATTTTGATAAATTTTTGGAACTAATTCTTGTATTTAATTCCAAATATGTTTTTTCTATATCATATTCCATCTTGTCACACCTCTCACTAAACAAAATGAAAATTAATATTTCATCAGAGCTGTGTGCCTCTAGACTAACCAAGTTACAGATGATTCTCAGTTTCACATGAAGGCCTACTTTTGGTTTTAGGAATTTATACATAGTGAGTGCATATGGCATGATGGGGGGAGGTATGAATCATCACAACATTGTTTCTGTCCCACCAGACAAGTTGAAAGAACAAATAGGCAAATAACTATTCCTGTGTCGATGCTAATGCTGATGGTTGCCTGGCTACTAATGACTAAAAAGCACCACACCGGTTAAACCCAGCAGAAGCACAGGTGCAGCAGGTTGGTAAACTGATACATTAACCACACTTGGGGGGAAGCCCTGCAGAAGAAGCCCCAAAAGCTAAGGAGGGGAAGGAGCGAGAGTCAATTAGGGAAGTGCTGATTCACAAGCTGGTTACCATACCTATGATCTTTTCCAGCCTGATGCTTCATTTATGGAACTGCTTCTTTTCATTTTTTAGCCTTTTCCCCAGACAAGGAAGACTAACATACACTGACTTTCTTTCTCAATCATCACCTCAGTCTATATTGTAAGTATCTAGCCTCATAGATGGAACCAAAGCTTTAAGAAAGGGAAGAGAAAAGAAAATAAGCATATTCATTAAGCTAGCTGTCTTACTGCTCTGCCTCTACGCAGCACCATGGACTGCTATCCAAAACAACCGAACTAAAGACGGGATGCTACAGAAAGGGTAACCTTGGAAAATGAACTATGGCTTTTTCTTATCATTTATTGCAACTTCCTGACTGATTAGGGAATTTGAAAAGTTGTGGTCTGCATAAGGTGTTACAAAGCAGTAAACCAAGATGGGAAAGATAAAGTAGAAAGAACTTGCTAGATATCTCTTCCTTACTCTGCTCCTACCCACCCCCAAAAATCCCAACCCCCCAAAAAAAACAGGGCATGCATAGCCCTATTAATAGATCACCACACAAGCATTAAGTACATGAGTACTACTTTATAAATATCCTGAGTTCTGTATATTGATGTGTTTTGGGGATATTTACTTTGTGAAAACTTACTGGTTAAGTGGGGTGGTGTGCTGTAATGAAAAAAGGAAATAAAAGGGGAGAACAGCTTGAAAAAGAGAGCTGTTTCTCCCACGATAATTAAAAACTAAATAAATAAACAAACAGGAAGAGATCTGAGAGGCCAAGCAATCCACAGAACTGTGGTAGACTTAAAGAATAACTTCCCAGGGGTGGGAGAAGCATCTCACATAAGCAAAGTGGCACATGAGGACAGACTTGCTTTAATTATATTGGTCTGTTGAAAAATCCTTCCTGTCTAAATGCCTTGCTCTACTTTTAGGACAAATTGTTCTTTGCTTTTATCATTAGTTTTGTCATTATTTTCTGCTGACCACAGGCTCTTTCATAGGGAAGAAAGACTGGGGGCAGAGTTTGGATGGATATGCAGGATATGCATGGTTGATTCACAGGTTGCTGCCAGTAATAGCGAAAGAATGTGGAACTCTGCACAGAGGAGGTCGAGGCACGAGGCTGACGGTCCAAGAGCGCTTGCATCACCCAGGAGTACAGGTACAGTTTGCCCTGGCAATGTACCATGGAATATATTGAACTAAGCCATCCGCATGTGATGGTTGAGATAAACAAAACAGTGGCAGAACCAGTTCCCTGGTGCGTTATCTTCCCAGAAAGTAAAAAGTCCTAGAGAGAAGCTCCATCTTCTCTTTGATGGAAAGTGAGGTGCTTCTTTGCCATATCCCCTTCAGGACACTAGCAAGGCGTTTTTGTTGTTCGGTTTGTTTTTAAAACTAAAATCCTTCTCACAAGTTCAGCTGCAGCTCATCAAATGATTAAAGAGGGTTGTTTTGGGAGGGAGAAAGGAATAGGGGCAACATTGCATATACCCTGTGTGGCTTAGACTAGATATTTAAAAAAAAAAGTTAGCATCCAAGCCAGGTCAAAGCATCTTCTAGGTTTAAAGAAAATTTAATTTTGCCTACATAAATACAACAGGCCTTTGCCAAGGGGAAAAAGGAGATAATGGACAGAGATGGGGTAAGGGAAAGAGGAAACGGTCCCTGCAGAACAGCTGTGCCATCACTGGAAGGGAATGGAGAGGAGTCTGAGAAATGGTGCAAGTGGAGTGCAGAAGCTGCCACCCATCACATCTCAGACTCCCCCGGCAGTGCCACAGGAAGCCTAACTTACTAACATGGCAATGGACTTCAAAGCAGGAAACAGGATTGTGCATCTGTTTGTTTCCCCATTTCTGGTCATGTCCCTTTACATAGAGCCAGTCATAGTTTTACAGGGCCTCTTCCCTATAGGAAAAAAAACGTGCTAAACAAGAATCAAGTAGGTAAGTTGTTCTACATATTGCATCTTGGGGATACTGAAGGTTGTTTTCTGGTATGTTATATTTAAGACTTCAAAAAGCATAATACACAAAAGGGCACTATACAGACTTGGAGCACACTTCCCACAGTAATCCATCAAAAGAAAATATCAAGAGTCTAAAACAAATGGGTATTGTATGAACTGCTCAATTATTCTCAATTATAAAGTTTCACTGTGGACAATATTCTTGCAAAGTATGGAAGGCAACCTCATTGTGTAAATAGTGCTTGGAAGCCCTTTTGTGAGGCGGGACTGATACAAAGTAAGTTTTCACCTTGCTCCACAGCTTATACAATAAAAAGGTCAATTAAGTAAATGTCTTTTCATCTAAAAACATGAGAACTAGCCCTGGAAATTGATGTGATTCTGTACCAACAGAACCAGTAAACCAACCCTCAAATCCCTTCAGGAAAAGAAAGAGTAGTGTGATTTAAAAAGGGAGGGGAAAGCGATATAAAGGAACTCGGGGCAGGGGGGGAGGTGGAGGGGGCAGGGAAGACCTATGGACACACATAAACAGCTCAATCACTAGTTTCAGTTACATGAAATCATCTTGCATACCATTCAGATGAACATGTAAGGGCCTAGAGATACTACATCCAAAGTACCTCCTTGTTGTATCAGTCCTACAGTTCTGTAGATACAACTGTATCTACAGTTGTATCTGTTCAAGATTCCAGGAGTGGAACGGTTTTGGGTTGGTTTTTGTGGTTTTTTGTGGGGGTTTTTTCCCCCTTCTCCTAGAACTACTGAGACTGAAAGTCTGGCTGATCTTTGAGACCATTCAACTAATGTAGAACAAGGAATACTGGTTTCCTGCTTACATCTACCTTTTAGGAACAGAAGGCTTTGAGCACCTAGCCTGATCTGAAGTTTACAGCTTTATTAAAGACACTTATGAACTGGATGAACCTTTCAAAGATCTGAGTGAACAGAGAGAAGACTGTTCCACTGCAACACTGGCTCATCCAGATTTATTTAATATCACATTCATATCCACTTTCTACTGCTTTAAGACATAAGTAGCTCAAAACTGGGAAAGATGTTCATGATTAGGTGTAACATTGATCTTAGAGTATTTTCATATATGAGAAAAACTTAACTCCTGTCAGGATATGGGGTTTACACTGATCTAATGCTGTTTCAACTAACTTAACCCTAACATAAAACAATTTAATTGAAAATAAACTCAGTCTTTTAGCAAGTATGAGTACAGAAGATGTGCTCTTATAACTTGTGAAAGCACAATTTGGCTTCTAAACTTCAGTTAGTCCCCATCAGTAAAAACAAATAGGTGGAAAAGTTGATTTATCTAACTTAATGAACTTGACAAGTTCATAAAAAGTCAACTTGTTTATTAACATGCCTTAAGACAGCTCACAAGCATCCCATACTATAGAAAATACATCTGTGAAAGCTCTAAATAATTACAACTTTGCCACACTTCATTATTTCCTGCTATGGAGTATTAAGAAAGAAGTGATTACTCACCAAACATTATAGTAGGATTACTCAAATGAGGAAACCAGACAAGATATGGGCAGAGTTTTGTTTCGGTGGGTTTGGTTATTTATACAGCACTGGTTATTTATACTGATTCCTCATGGCATGGCTGGCACAGGTAAAACTTGGCTCTTTCCAGCTGTGAACAGTTCCTCTGCTAAAGGGCAATATTGTTGCTTAAGCTCCTGCAGGCTCATGAATTCAGTGGCTATTGGGGGCAAAACCCAAATGGCCTGTAAAGAGGGCACCAGAATGAAGCACCTGTGCCTCCCTGCCACACAGCCCGGGGGGAAGCTGAAGGGCATCGCAGGGATATTTTTGTGCAGAGGTGGGCGGCAACAACCTGACATGTGAGGCCTCTCCTTGTCCTCCATAGAATAAACAGTTTATGGTCTCGAATTGATAATCTACACCGAAACCTCTGTGCACCTACACCCCTGTTCGAAGCCCACCAAAGGCTGCAGGCGCAGAGGAATTAAAAGCAGCGAGGGAAGGCTGAATCAGAGCTCCCGGAACGGCACTTGCTGCCCTTCACCTCCGGTGAAGTTCACAGCAGCCCAGAGGGCTGCATTACAGGCGATACGTGACGATAATTACTGTTGTGCAGAAAGAATTCAGGTGCAGGTTATGGCATAAGCCGCCCACTCAGTCTGAAAAGTAATTAGGGCGGATGTTCATTAAAAACTTCCTAACGAGTCTGTTAACTTCACTGCCTGACTCCAGCAGCTTTCTTACAGGGACACGGGGCAGTGTACTAGAGAGCGAGTGAGGGGACGCGGCGAGGAGGGGGAAACAAGCGAAGGTGAAACTCCCCTCGTTGCGGGGAGGTGCGTGTGCTCCTGCCCCGCCGGGGGAAGCCCGGCCCGGGGACAGCGGAGGGGCGCGGCGGTGCGGACCGGCCGCGGCCACCGGGACCCCGCGGAGCGCCCTGCCCG
>VZRW01004275.1:1165079-1182155 GCA_013398125.1 Aegotheles bennettii | reverse complement strand
GGAAGGCCCCGCTCGGCCCCGCGGCGGCTCCCGGGGGGGTGAGCGGCACCGCTCGGGTCCGGGCTGGGGCTGCCTCTGCTCCTGCCCCTTCCCCGAGTCTCAAAAGAGAAAAGCAGAGCTCAAATCGGACAGCTCCAGTGCTCTGGGTTGTCCTGCTCTGACAGGGGGGTTGGACTGGAGGTCCCTCCCATCCCCGGACACCCCGTGGCTGTCAGGGTGTGCGGTTGCCCTGCCCTTACACCCCCGGGATGAACTCGGCATCATCCAGGGACCTCAGTACAGCGGTGACTGCCGAGCCTGTGCCCCCTAACTCATAGGAACATTGTTAAAAAGCTGCAAACGTTGATGTCAGAGTTGATAACCTTGTGTTTTGTTTCAATTCGGGACGCTTCTGATGGGGTGTGATTTTTCAAGACAAGTGGTGCAATTCTGCCAGGGGATTTGCCCATGGAACAACCAGAAATGCCGTTTTACAGTAAAAAATATTCTCAGAACTTGTTAGAACTTAGAATTTCTATTTGAATTCTATTTGCTTTCTGAATTTCTGAACCTGGATTTCTATCTGCTTTCACTTTAGCAGTGTACATCACCAATGTATACAGATAAATGTGATCTGCTGATGCTTTCTGCTTCAGGGTGGCTGCTGTTTGATCTGGTTCTTAATGGCAAGGAAGAAAAAAGTGTCTGGAGCAAGTGGAGAGTCTGTTCTTCACGCAATGATCTGACTTCATTTCTGATTTTTCTGATTGTAGGTGAACGAATTAAAAAGCCAGTTCCTCTTCAAGAGCAGACTGTGAAAGATGCAAAGGGACGATATCAGCGTTTCCATGGAGCATTTACTGGTGGTTTCTCTGCTGGTTACTTTAACACTGTTGGCACAAAGGAAGGTTAGATACTTTTCTGTCTCCTGGAAAGGGTTAATTGATTACTGTAGTTTAATGTTAGTGAAAACAAGTTAACTCTCACTAAGCATTTTTTTTCTGCTTTTAATCATACTATAAATAGTTGAAACAGTGTTGTTGAAGATATTTCCCGTTGAGTTTTTGGACTGCAGTTTTATGTATGTTCCCTTAACATGTGAGGTTGAAACATTTGAATTGTTCTCAAATATTATGTTGCAATTTACAGGACCTTAATTAGTTACTTACTTCCTTTAAAGGATGGACTCCTTCAGCTTTTGTATCATCACGGCAGAAAAGAGCAGACAAAACTGTTTTTGGACCAGAAGACTTCATGGATGAAGAGGTAATTTTAGAAAGGAATACAAATCTCTTGGAAGTAGTTGCCATGACAGCAGGTTTATCAAGCAAGAACATTTAAAGAACTTAAATAGCAAAAATGGAAGTAACTTTACGTCTTGTATACAGTGTAATACTGCTGGGTCCTAGAGGTTTTTTAGATTCATCTAGGAAGCTCCTATTAACTCGATGATAAAAAAAACCCCAGAACTCAGCCCTTTCACTTTTTCTATCAGAAAATACAAATACTCAATAACTCAAGTTATTGAAAAAGCAACTGAATAAATGGCTCGAAAAAATCAGCCCATATGAGGCTGATACTCTGGTTTCTTTCCTTTACTGTTACAGTAAGTACGTATTTGAGGGAAGTATATTTTTAATCTATTTTTTCCCATTTTGTCTATATTTTTCAGGATCTTAGTGAATTTGGGATAGCACCAAAAGATATTACAACCACAGATGATTTTGCATCCAAAGCTAAAGACAGAATAAAAGAGAAAGCTAGACAGATTGCAGGAGTTGTTGCTGCTATTCCAGGAACCAGCGCATTTGATGATTTAATAGGACCATCAAAGTAAGTATATTTAAATAAAAGTCAACCAAATTATTCCTTTCACTTAGAGGTGTTGTATTGTTAGAAAAGTAATGTTGGACCACAGTAATCCATGAAAGAGGCTGGAAGATCTGCAGCATTACCTCTACCTGGATTTTTGGTTTGTATGTGCAGACTTGTACCAGGTAAACAGTTACAAACTGGGGTGTAGTATAGATGCAGATGTTGATGCATTCAGATGAGATTATAAAGCGGGGTATAAAAACATAATTTTGAGGTAATTTTTCCCACTTTTGTTTTCTTCTTAGAATAACAATTGGGGTTGAACTGTTGCGAAAAATGGGCTGGAAAGAAGGACAAGGAATTGGACCACGAGTCAAAAGAAAGCCACGCAGGCAGAAACCTGGTAAGTTCAGTGAAGTTCCTGAACTCATTCATAGAAAGTCAGCACTCATAGACTGATTAGAAAGTTAATTTTAAAGCCTACTTTTATTTGATCTGTTTATTTAATCTTAGAGAAATTTAATAAACAACTGTAATTTATTTCTCTTGCAGACCCTACAGTGAAAATATATGGTTGCGCGTTACCACCGGGACTGTCCGAGGGTTCTGAGGTACTGCACAGGGAAAAGTTGTTTGTTGACTTACGTAAGAATGTGTGCTAACACACTTTTAAAAAACTTCTTTGATATCTTTGAACAGTGTTTTGTTAAAAGTATTCATAAATATTTATTATGTTTATTGTGAATAAAGGTTTTAATGTGACTAAATTTATTCTTGTGCTACCTAAGCAGGTGTAGTTAATACATACTTTCATATATAATTTAGGAAAGCAGACTTGCCTAGCCTCATGTTAACTAAACGTTGTAAAAGCTCAATAGGCAAAACTTTTAGTTATATTTGCTGTTACGTACTTTTATTTTGTACAAGGATGAAGAGGATGAATACCAGCCAGAAAATGTGACATTTGCGCCAAAAGATGTAATGCCTGTAGACTTGACTCCAAAAGAGAATGTCCATGGACTTGGCTATAAGGGCTTGGATCCCTCACAAGCTTTGTTTGGTGTATCTGGAGGGGAACATCTCAATCTTTTCACAAGTGGTTCTGAAGAAACAGGCAATTTAATTGGTGATCTGAGACACAGTAAAGGAAGAAAACTAGGTATTACAGGTCAGGTAAGGACACCTTGAAACACATTTTATTATTAGCACAGTAAAATCTAAATAAATTCTGATTTTTCTTCTGTGGAGCACACCTAGTCATTGCAGGGTTATTGTGAGAAATCTTAAGTGTGTTTTAAGAACAGTATTTTTTGTTTGTTTGTTTTTTACTTACTATGAAGATGTGGGCAAATCTTTGGAACTCTTAAATGCCTTCAATTACCAATACTGCTAAAGAGAATTATAAAGTACCTCACTGAATAGTTGAGTGGAGAAAACTTGTGTTACTTTGATTAGAGAAAGTTGATAATCAATGTAATCAATATGCTTTTAGTTTACATTTTTTTGTCAATTTTACTGAATCCTTTCAGTAATGTTGAATGTGTCAGCTTGAGAGGTTTTGTTTCTCTCCATGGTATTTGTAGATCTTGTATAGAAGCACAGTGAATTTATATTTCTGTAATTATACTAGCTTAATTTTTATGCCAACATTTTTTTCCTTTTGAGAGCTTAACCTGCTCTTAGTCAGACTGCAAAAGTGACCTTGTGGAATTAGGCTGCTGTCCTCATCCTGTACAGACCAAACTCCCTGTTCCTCCCTGGCAAGGGAGTCTAATATGTTTGCTTTTATGTTCAGTGAGGTTTTTGGGGGCTTTTTTCATGGGTTTTGTTTGTTTGTTTTTGTTTTTTTTCCCCACTAGTTGGTAGCACTTTTATTTTGTACATTTTTCCTAGTGTATATATGTATGCTGGACATCTTAGAAGGACATGTGGATGTGTTCTGATATGTGATTTAAAAGTATTATTTTTACAATTTTGAATTCTTACTATTTTTATTTAAATGTATTCTAGGCTTTTGGTGTAGGAGCTTTAGAGGAGGAAGACGATGATATTTATGCAACTGAAACACTGTCAAAGTATGATACAGTTCTAAAAGATGAGGAACCTGGAGATGGCCTGTATGGCTGGACGGCACCTAAGCAGTATAAATCCAAAAAAAGTAAGAACTGTAGTTCTGTCTAACATGCTAGTGTAATTTGTATTTGGGGGGGAAAAAAAAGACATAGTCTCTATTTTCAAAATATTTTAGTTTTCAATGGACTGGTATCATCTAGCTCTGATATCTGAAACTTTGTCTAGTCTTCCTTTTGCATTGAAGTGTCTGAATCTGGAAATAATTCCCAGAGTCTTCCACTAATCCCAATGTAGATCAAACTCCCAAATTGTATTTTTAAAAGGACAATATGTGCTGCTTTGTGAGATACAGCTTCAACTTCACTGAAGAAAACAAATGATTGTGAGTTATGGCTACAAAATATGACCCAATACTTGCAGAGATTTTTATTTTTTTAGATATGCTTGTGTATTTTCAATTAACCTTTGTAAATTTTATTTTGATATCACTTTGGTTTTAGCACAACTTCTAAGTGCATAAAATACTGTAGTGATTTCTAGAGTTAGTTTCTTGATGTTAGTTGTACACAACTAACGGCACTCATGATGTTAGCTATGCACACAGTAGTGGTACTGTTGCCTCACTATTCGCCATGATCATCTTACAGCAATCTCTCTGGTACTTTTTAGCTGTATAATACTAACTCAGATTCAGAACCTTTAATTTTAAATGAAAGGCAGTGAAGAAAAAGAACTACTATTATACTCTATAAAATATATTGCAAAATAGAGAATATTCAGAAAAAATGCATTTTGTCTAACATACATGTTTTAAATATTGACTAACTCTTATGGTCACTTTGTAGGGTCTGAAAGAGAAGTTAAATATATAGGCAAAATCTTGGATGGTTTTTCCTTGGCATCAAAATCATCAACTCCAAACAAGGTAAGTGGATATTGGTATTTTTGTATTAAGAATAACATCAGCAAATTGACATGTCAGCTGTATGGACTTTACTATTGCTCAGTATTTTTATGTTCTTAGAAATAAAAGTTCTAGTCATCAATAAAGATTGCTGAATGAGCAAAATTATAGCACTGGGGGCTATTAAATACAAACCTAAGATTTGTCAGACTCCTTGATGAGTTTAAACTTTGCCTGTGTACTGGCTTTGAGGAAATGCCTTCCACACTGTTATTTGGCATAAAGTTGGAAGAATGGTTTGATTTTAAATTTGAAATAAAATAATGTGC
Organism: Aegotheles bennettii; assembly: GCA_013398125.1. Lineage (NCBI taxonomy): Eukaryota > Metazoa > Chordata > Aves > Caprimulgiformes > Aegothelidae > Aegotheles > Aegotheles bennettii. Next base: position 1,177,055 of record VZRW01004275.1, on the reverse strand, counting down.
ATCTTTTGCTTCTAAATCTTTCAGATGTAGCATTCAGTTTTCTGTAAAAATCAGGCCCCATGCTTCTTCCACTGTTTTGGTGACAAGTTAATTTGTTAGCCATATTATCAGGTTTGCATCATTTATTCCATCTATATTTGCATAATATAGAATGACAAATGGAATTATGTGATGTGGTCCTCTTTATAATGAAGAAAAATGAAGAACATTTGCCTGGTATGTAAAACTGCATTGTACAGGAGGCACAGGGATAACTTTTGAAGTAACAGCTTGAATGAAGTTGGGGGGAAAGGACTTTGAAAATAATTAAAATACAGTAAGCACAGAAGTACTCAGTAGTTCAATTAATCAATCAAATCATGTGGCTTCTGTTTTTTAAAAAAATAATTATTAAGCAAAACTAAGAACATTTCCTCAAATAAAAACAATGCATATTAAGACTCCTGTTAATTTTGCTGTGGCTTGATGTACTTGTTTTCCTATTTTTCATAATTGTTACGTATTAACAATATAATAGTTTGTTCCCAGATTTTGTATTACAATAGCACTTACTGACTGGGTCTGAAAGAATCAGTAACTTGTAATATCTGTTTCTACTGCTAAGATGTAAATTGAGGAAACTTTAGATTGAGATGACTTTGCCTGAAACACATTTGTAAGTGTTAAATACAAAGCTGTATCTCTCAATTTTTTTTTTTTTTTTTGTTGTTCCCCTAACCAAGATTTATCCACCACCTGACCTGCCACGAAATTACAGGCCAGTGCATTACTTTCGACCTGTGATAGCAGCTGGGAATGAAAACTGCCATTTACAGAAGGCATTAGAGGAATCGACTGGAAAACTTGAGAGTGATACAACACAACAAAGCAGGCATGCTTTGAATGCCTCTCAGAGGAGGGAACGACTAGGAGAGACTGGTCTAAAAGGTATTGATACATGTGACCACACCTTTTCTTGTGTTTCAGGTTCCCTTTTTGTTTGTATAACAGTAAAAATTTGGTCTAGCCTTGAACACTATTGTCTAATATTAAATCTAGTTGGGTTAGTTAAATAGCTTGTCGTTGTTCAGTTTCAGCTCAACAGATGAATTGTTGGCATACCTGCCTGTATTTTAATTTACTTAAAACTTTTAAAAATGAAAAATATGTGCGGGGTTGTGTTTTGCTGTGTTGTGATGTTGGGGTTTTTTTGTGGTCTCGGTTTTTTTTGTGGCATTATGAATTTGGGATGTAGTAGGCTATGAGGTTTGGGGGTTTTTTTCCTGTAAAATGAGGTTTCACTGAAATACATGCAAATTCACTAAAAAGGTAATTCATAAATATGGTTTGCATTTGTATCTACAATAGTAAAGTTTACAAGTTAATACGTAAATATGTGGTAAATAGCATAAAAGATGCAATCGTGGCCAATTTTTTATCTACTATCTCTGCTGTTATACCGTTCATTGATGCTTAACAGCATTTTCTCTGAATTTACATGCATAGTGGTAGGCTTTTCTCCTCCAGTAAAATGCAGAAATAGTTGTAGTAATTTTTCATTTCTAGTTGCCTCACACTGGTTGTTTTGTTTTGGTTTTGGTTTTTTTTTAGGTCCAGCTCCTTCTGTTTTGGAATATCTGTCTGAGAAAGATAGAGAGAGACTCAAGGAAGTGAAACAAGCATCTGAACAACAAATGAAAGCAAAAATGTTGGCTCAGCATTCACGAAATAGCAGATTCCAGCCAGCCTCCCCAGATGATGCTTCTCACAAATGGCAGATGCTGTTGGGAGGGCAGTTAGGAAATGCTGGTTCCAGTGACTTCAAACCATTTGCAAAAAATCCAGAAAAACAAAAAAGATACGAAAGTTTTGTGCAAAGTCTTAAACAAGGAGAAAAAGGTAACTGAAGAGATGAATCTTGAATTTTAATTTTCTTCTGAAAAAAATTTCTTGATATCTTTTCCCTTTTTTTCCTCATTTTTTTGTCCTTTTGCATTTTATGTTCCCTGTGAGTTTTATTCCTGAATTCCCCAGCATTTTTCCATTTACTTCTTTCTAGAGCTGATGTTAAAATACATTTTTACTGATATTTCATTGTGTTGACTTCAGGAAAGCTGCTCAGTAATTTAACTGTCATCAAGACTTGATTTTAGGTGTTACATTTCATACTTCTATGCTGCAACAGAAGTGAAATTCTCCAGGATGTTCTACTTAATTGCCTGCTTTTCTGGTTTTCCCATCTTTCATCTGGCAAAGAAGACTTTGGCCTGTACCATAAACTATGCATGGAACAAGCATTTTCATTTAGTTCGTTTCTGTTTGAGGAATAAAACTGACATCTCCTATGATGGCAGAAAGATTATCGGATCGCAGTAGAATGGCAATTTTTTTCCCTTTTCCCACACAAGACAGGAAAAATCAACAAAAAAACCCCCCATACCCTGCACTTACGGAGGAGATCAGGACCCTAAAGTGAATGAAGTAGTTCACACTTGTCAAAGCTGGTATTACATGTCATTTGGATACTCAAACTGCCACTGTCACTTCTGTTCTTCACAGAAATTTGTGGCTGTAAAATCATGGCATACATAGAGCTGTTACTCAAAACCATAAAAACTCAACCACCAGTAGATATTCTTTTTCCTACTGTGTCCACATAGAAAACCTGGTTTTGTTATTTTATGATTTTTTTATAATAATCCTTTTCACTGTATGATGAGAAGATTTCGTGGTCAGTAGCCTCTTCTGATTACTGCAGTGGGACAGACTACTCGAGCTTTGAGCCCATAGTTCCTCCTTTCAAGACTGAGTATTTCCCATGTAGAATAGAGTATCCTCTTATAACTGTTAAGTGTCTCCTTAGTCAAAATGATGAAAATGCAGAAATATTTAATAAGTTGAATGATTATGACTCTGTTTATAAAAGTGTCTTTGCTTGGCTGGTGTTATTTCCTGTTCCCTCTGGGAGCAAATGTGAACCTGTTGCTTTAAACAGGGTCTGTATTATTTACAAAAACCTGTGTCCAAATTCTGTATTTATCAGTGGGCACTGATATGTATCAGAAATCCCCTCGAGGTTACCAAAGCCTGGCCAGGCTTACTCACTGGTTAACTTTTTGTTCTGCGTTTTAGTTATTTCATCAAGCTTCGATTATACTTCTTGTTTTTAACAGCTATTAAATACATTAAATATTTTGAACACTTCCTAGAGGGCAATGAGTAAGGAGTCAGCATTACAAGTAAAAGTATTTAAAATACCTATCTTGCATTTCGCAAATGCTATCATTCTTGCTATCTTTAAAAACTACCTCTGCTTATCAAGGAATAACACAGTTGAGATTAATGCTATCCTTAAATACTCATTGAATACTTGCAAGGATGTTTGCTTATTATCTTTGTTTGAAAAGCATCAGACCTAAGCAAGCTGTAATCTCTGCTAAGCATTTATCTCCTTATCTTACAGTAGATAAACTGGAGCACTTTTTAGACCCGAATATGACAGAATGGGAGCGAGGAAGAGAACAAGAGGAGTTCTTCCGTGCAGCAATGTTCTACAGAACCTCAAATTCAACGCTGTCATCCAGGTTTACCCGGGCCAAATACGAGGATGATGTTGACCAAGTTGAAGTTCCACGTGACCAAGAGGTATATGCTGTTTATAGTCTTCTAGTACATTGGAGCTGCAGTTGCTGCCTTAATCCTGACTTTTGAAAGCCTTTTTCTTTAAAACTGTCTTGTAGATATAATGCCAGGGTTTTGTTGCCCTTCTGTTTAACATACTAAATAGTGATTTGTTAAACTACACTTAAATATTTATGTTTCTATCCTGTTTTTAAGTTTTACAACAGCAATAGTCACTTCAGTAAGTTGTTACTTATTTAGCAGCTATGGATGTTTTTATTTTTCAGAATGATACTGATGATAAGGAAACTGCTGTGAAGATGAAGATGTTTGGCAAGCTCACAAGAGACAACTTTGAATGGCATCCTGAAAAGCTGTTGTGTAAAAGATTTAATGTTCCTGATCCATATCCTGAGTAAGATGATTGATACTGATATTTTTAACATTTTTTTTAAATTCTGAGTTTTCATATGCTTGTGGAAAATCTGGCTTGAAGTTTTCTTTTTGTGTTGTGACAGATGAAATATAAACTGCCTAATGTTTTTATTTGCCTCATTAAACATGGTGACCTCTGGCAAAATAGTATGCATTTTAAGGACTACTGTAGGTGTTTCAGCTTGTTGTAGATAATTTGAGGCCTGTTGTGTGTTGAAAACAATAATCAACAAACATTTTTATTTCTCTCCTAGTTCTTCCATTGTTGGGTTACCAAAAGTGAAACGAGACAAGTATTCTGTGTTTAATTTCTTAACTGTGCCTGAGCCTACCACATCTGTAACTCAAGTGACAAATGAAAAAATCCAACAGAATAACAGTCTCAACAGTAAGTTTGTTGTAATTTTATTTATTTGCTATAAATTAGATATAGTACAGAAAAGGCCTATCTTTGTCATGGAGAACTTATTGACCTCTTTTTTATTAAAAAAACCCCAACCAAACAAAGAAATTGAAAATAAATTCAGTGACATAAAAAATGAAGTCAGTGATATTATGCTAATTTCTTCTACCTAGAAGACCTTTATAGGTCAGATACTCATTTGAAAGATAAAAAAAATGTCAAAATGTACTGAAGTAGCAGAATCATTTAAAGTCAAGTAGGCTCTGAAATGCAGGGTAATTTGACTTGTGACTGATTTGAGTGTTTGTGACTTTTTTAGAACCAAAGAAACCTTCAAGATGGGATGTATCAGATAAAGAGAAGGAGAAAAAAGATTCTATCAGTGAATTCATTAGTCTTGCTAGATCAAAAGCTGATGTTCAGCAGCAGCCACCAGTGCCAGGAACAGAAAAATGTGGAACTGGGCCGAGTGAAACTCTTCCTACTGAGGTGAGTTTACAACAGTAAACTTAAAGGGGAATAGCTGTAAACCTTCACAACTCTGAAATAAGGTTGTGTAATATACAAATTGATTTAATACAGATAAATCTGCAAAGAGCCAAAGCAGGATAAGCAAAGATGTGAGATTGAAGAATGTTGAGGTTGTAAGTCTAAGATGTAAAACGTTTACAGCATACAAGGACAGTGAATATAGCTATACTTGAAGTAGCAACTTAAGAGAAGATGTAGCTCAGCAGTCTGGGAATTAAATTCAGTCCCTTGCTGAATTAAGAAATTAGAATTTATAATATCTGAGGATCCATTTTGAACTGTCTCTGTAGCAGAAGTTGCACTATCCTTTACAGGACATTGACTTAGTTTAGCACTGTTTCAGAGTTTTACTATTTTGGACTAGTAGTGCCTAAGATTGTGTATTTCACAGCTATTATGATATTTGAGTGTTTTGTAAATACATGTCAGCTTGTTTCAAGTTACCACTTATCAGAGAGAAATTGTTAATTTCTTTACTGTTTAGATATAGTTTGTTATGATGCTGTTTTGCAGGTAGCTAATGAAGATAAGAAAGAGGCTAATGAAGATAAGAAAGAGGCTAATGAAGATGAGGAAGAAGAAAGCAGACCATCCATGGACTTATTTAAGGCCATCTTTGTGAGTTCCTCAGATGAAAAATCATCTTCCTCTGAAGAAGAGAGTGATGATGAAGAACAGCAACCAACTACTTCAGTAATAGACTCAGAAACCACCAAGCAAGTTGATCTACCAGACAGTTCTTCATTTAATGTACAAGGTAGTACTTAACAGATACTCATTTTTATAAATACCTTGTAAAAGCTTCTTTTATGAATGAAATATTCCAGGACTGCTAGGCCAGTGCTATGCTCTTGTGCACATCATCTAGCGTTGGTGGAGCTGGATCTGTAGAAAATGTGAATAATACAGCACTCAGTAAGGAATAAAGCTTTGCAAGTTACAATATTATTTACGTTGCCATATGTCTTGCTTAGATTTCACAAGCACACTGCCCTGTGGAATATACAGCTTGCATTTCTTTGACAATTAAATTCGCTGATACTGATTTATTTAGTAATGTATAGTGTAAAAGGTAAATTTTGATTAAAAATTTTAAAAAAATAATAAGTATGTTGACATGTTTCAGAATGTCAGCTATCCAGCTGGCCAAAGCAGTCCATAGAGATACAAGATGCTGATCAGTTTGCTCTCGGAGGTTTTTAGAAAGCCTCCTTTTCCAAGAAGTGCTGAAGAAAGTTAAAAGTGTTACCTTATCTTCCTTTGAAATAAAGTTTCTGGTTTTTTTACAGAGGATGTGGCTGCTACAACTGATCCTGGTGTTTCTTTGTTGCCTGCTTTAAAGCAGGAACCGGATGCAGCAGAGGAATTTGGACCAAAACTGCCTCCAGCTTTTACTTCTGGTAGGTTCTGTAGACTTCTAGTGTGTAAGTTCTGCACATTTAGGTTGTATTTAAGATACACAATATTTCTCTTTAAAAACCATTTGTGAATAGACACTTCACCTCTAAAATGCCTGTGTCAAACTGGCATCAGCAAATGCTTTCTTACCATGCTGTGCCTGTGTACCAGTTTGTTGTAGCTCTATAGTGGCATTGATAAAAAAATACAGTGAAAATATAGGACCAACCTTGCAATTTCTTTTAATAATAGATTGCAAAGGCATGTAATTACAGCAGGAAGGTGGCATTTACAAGTTTTAGACATTTCATTTTCATTTGAAAGCTTAGCTTGTGATTTGGGTTTGTTTGTGTTTTGGGTTTTTTTTAAGCTATCCTATTAGATTAATAATATAATTTCATAATAAAATTACCTTTTTTCTGTCTTTTTGTTTCTGCATTTGCTTTGCACTTTAGGCCGTACTTGGCAACAAGAACCAATGGTGCCAGCAAGTTTTCCTGGGCCTAGTAGGAAAGAAAAACATAGGAAAAGCAGAGAGAAACACAAGGCTAAGAGAGAACACAAACACAAAAAGGAAAAGGTACTTAGTGTAATTAAACGGTGTGTTGATCCTTTGATCTGCTGGTCATTTTTTTTTTATTATTTATGCAACTGAAATTCTCAGGTGTCTTGAAACCTAAACTTCAGAACAGAAAATTATTCAATTAAGGTGCTGCTTTTTCCATATATACAATGAGACTACAGATACAATATTGTGGGTGGTTAAGTGCTGTATGCTGAAGATGTCAGGCATGTTCTGGAAACTGCATATAACATGGCTTGTATACAATACTAGCAATGAAATTTCTATTTTAGAGGAGGTTGAGTGCTTGGGATGAAAAGGGTGATTTTGGTATATATCTTTTTTAGCTCTGAGTAGTGGAAAAGAATTTTTATTAAGTGTTTCAGTTAAGCTCAAGATCTACACTGAAATCAACACTTTGCTGTTGTTGCCTTTTCATAAAAATTCAAAGGTTTTTCACAATGAAATAAGGGATTATTTCTCTCCTTTTTACAGAAAAAGAAACATAAGAAACAGAAAACCAAAGGAAAACGCAAGAATAAAAAATCAGAAAAAGACAGCAGCTCAGACTCTACAGATAGCAGTGACAGCCTTAGTGATGTAGATACCACAGGCCTGTCGCCCAAAGAACTTCTGAGAAGGTAAACGGAAAGTTTCCTTAAATGCTTGCAAATTTTACAGTGAATAACCAAAACCTCAGCTTGCAAGTTGTTATTCTAGTTGAACCTATTTGCAGCAAATTTGGACCAGCCAGTTTCTTTATGCATATAAAATACTGCTCAGTTTTGGTTTTTTTTAATGAAGCGAGGAAAGATTACAAATATTAGGCTTCTTAATCTAGAGGGTAATTAATTTTAGGATAGAAGGCTTTTAATGTAAAGGGCAGTAAATACACAACTCTGCTAGTTACTGGAGGTTAGAGATGCACTCGAAAGAACTCTGCCTTCTGTTCCTTTGGAACTGAACTTCAGTTATGTATTAGTATCTTATTAAAAAACCAAACTACTTCTCCTTTGATTTCTAAATAGCTAAAATATGTGTTTGTGCATTTTGCAAAAAATAGTTAGACTTCTTTGTGGAAGCAGTTATTTTGGAAGCCTTAGCATTTGCGTGTCTCTTTACATCACTAAGAAAATGTTTTTATCTCACATAACTCAGATCTCTCAAACTAAGAAACTGCTCAAGTAATTAAATGTTCTTAAGGTTGCATATTACTGTTCAGTCTGACCTCTTTCTTTTTCTTTTCCATTTTAGATTAAAACAACTTCAGTACTGAAGAGGTAGCTTGCTTTCTTCAGTGCTGTGTGACTTGATCTCAAATTTTTGATCTCCTCTGTGATGGTAGATCAATCATAGATACTTTGAAGCACTGTAGATACTGTATTCATATTGAATTTGTTTGAAACTAAATGTGCTTATGTTTAGTGATGCTTCATATGTTCAAAATGTATGGATTATGGAATGTTGAAAAGATCCCTTTCTGGGCAGCGTAATTTGAAATAATGCAGGTTCTGTTTTAATTAACATGAAACAAGATATTTTAATAAACTTCAGTATTAAAAATCATTTTTGTACGGTAAGTCATTGGCTAGGACCTCTCAAATGCCAAAGGGTAAGTTTCAGTCTTAATTAAGTTAGGAAGTTAAAAGCTAAAGCAGTGTAAAACTTGCACTGAGTGGAGGTATTTTTAATGAGTCTAAGGCAGAATTTCACATTGCAGTTTTGCAGTATCTGACTGTACTTGGAGTATTTTTACATCTCCAAATTGTCCATAGCATTTACCATAGCAGGTCTAAAACAATAAACTGTCATTTTGACACAAATTGTTAAGGCTAATGCACTTGAAGATTAGCACTGATTAAAATCTGCCTTATTTTATGTAGTTACAGTGACAACTGTTTGTGCCACTTTTGTTTCATGCGGTACATTTAAAAAGCAATTCTCATCTTGTGGAATGATTTTAATATAAACTATGAAATTATACTGAGCCGCTTTTGGAATGATGGGGCTGTTAAAACAGACCCATGGAACTCCTCTTTCCTGGTGGACACTGACCAAAAGCCTAAGGGACATGCACTGTTGCAGGTGGCAGCTCGCTGGGCTCTGATTTAATGGATTTTTCAGCTCTGTGATGGCTGGTGGTGAGAGCAAAGTGGTAGAACGCTCCCGTGTTGATGGTGTGGGTTTTAAATGTAAAGTCAGCAAGAACAAGTGAGGGATGGAAGGAGAAATAAGAAATTGTGCCTTGAGGTTGTCTCTGCTACAGGGAAAAAATGAACCCGGCACTGCAGGGGGTTGCTGGGCCTTTGTTCCCTGTTCGGACTTGGAAGGTGTTTGGGTGGGAGCACGGCAGGAACACACCCGGGCCCTGCCCGCCACTGCCTCAGGCAGCACTGGGGAAGCGGGACCCGATGGCAGCCAGGAGCAGCCGTGAGGACCTCTGGGCCCTGGAGTCCCCACCGGAGCCAAAGCCTTCCTCGGCAGAGGGGGGCAGGGGCGGCCATGAGCTGCTGGCGGAGGTAATGGGGCGAGGGAGGGCCCGGGGCGGGCAGGGCTGGGGCAGGCCGGGCTGTGGAAGGGGGTGTGAGAGCTCTGTTACTTCACGTGTGGTTAATGCTCATGGCAGCTGTTTGTTTGTTAGTTCTGTTCACACAAACGCATGCTGGACAGTCATGAGCAAGCTCCCTTTTTGAGGAAAAGCCTTTTCAAAACAGCTTTGGCAGAATTTGTAATGGTCTTGGATAAAGTGTGCGGCCTGAGAGCTCGGTGTGCTGTCCCGTGATGGGCCAGAACCAAGGGAACAGTGTGGGAGAGACCTGAGAGATTTCATGAGATTTAAAAATAAATACTGTGTTTCATGAGAGGAAGAAGAATTGGGAAACTGAACCCAACCTCCTTCCCCCCCAGAGATATAAAAATAAAGCCCACATCCACCCACCTTTCTCAGCCAGCTGTGGTAGGGCCATGCCAAGCCAGTACCCAGGTGTGAACTCTCTCAAACAAGTGCAACTTAAAAAACCTCTGCTCTGGTTTTTGCTTCCATACTCCCCCTCGTGGGCTAAGCTGTCAAAAATAATTTCAAGGAAAAATATTCCTCTACTCTGTTCTTTTACAGATCCAATTTAAAATTCTGAGAGGACACAGTGATACTGTGAGCTCCTGCCATTTTTGCTTTGAAGACACAAAAATACTTTCATGCTCTTACGATAGAACAGTGAAGCTCTGGGTATGTTATGAATGAAACAACAACAAATTAAAAAAAAAATTTAAAAGCTGAAATCAAACAAGGAGCGTTATACAGGCATGAAGATTGACTTGAACCAAGGAACCTTCTGAAAACATTTTACTGAAGTTTAAAAATAGCAGCTGGAAATGTTTTTGCAGTCACAGATAAATAGTAAAACCCCTGTTTTGTACTTCGACCATTCTTTGACATTGAAAGGTGACTCTCGTAAGCATGTGTAGCGTACACTGAATCAAAGCTCCAGTTTATTAATATTTTAAAACTGCATGTTGATACACAAAGCTCACTCTTTCTCCTGAAAGTTCCTGTTTCTGACTTGCTTATGTACATGGCTGTGAAAGAGAAGTAGAAGCTGGGGATCACACAGTTCTTATCAGCATGGCTGTGATGTTTTCATAGTTGTCACTTGCTTTTTCCTTTTACTTCAATCTTGATTTGCACCCTTTGTTTTCTTGCTTCTCCAAGATTTATGTAGTTAGCTGGGGTTTCCCTAAAATTCCAGCCACCCTGGGTAGGACAACAGGGATCTGAACTTGGGGAAGTGTACTGATTCTGGAGGCATATAGTTATGCGAGCCCTTGAAATTTATGCAGGCAAATGACAATGTAGCTGTGCTAAATAAATTGCAGGCATTGAGATCTGGCATATATTAAACAGTCATGACTTGATTCAAGAGTTGGTAATGAGTTACAGTATTGCTTTAATATGATCCGAATACAGAATAAATAACTTTATAAAGGATCTAAAGTGTTGACTTCTTACCAATGCAGTACTAGGTTTCTACCATAATCCAAACTTTTTTTCAGACACACTGAAAGTCCAAGAACCCCAAAAGTATAAAAAGTCCCAAGAAATTCTCAGATTAGCACATTATCCAAGAGCTATGTATGGCTAGATTCAAGTAATCAGGAAGCTGAGGATGAAAGAAGTCCCATCTGGTAATGATCAGTTCCAAAGTAAATAAACACCTGGAGTTCTTAAACAAATACTGTAGTTAGGAGAAATTAAGTATCTCAGTGTGTTAATGTTAGTAATGACATTTACAGTTTAATGTCAGTTTGATAGTTCCAAACTTTCCTGCTTTGTCTGAACTCAGAACTGGAACTTGTGTTTTTCTATCTTTAATAAAGTGTTCAGCTGTCTTACATGTAAGCACATTGAAATCAAGACCCTAAAATAAGAAGATAATCCATTAATTTTTATAAGCACAGTAGATCTATGAATATTTTTTTTGCTGGAAAGTCTATAATGTGCCCCTGACCTGAAGTGTGGAAGGATTGATCTGTCTAAGAAATTTTATCTTTATAATTTTTATCTAAGAAAGATTTATTCAACACTTGTTGAGCAATACTTATTTTTCAGGGTCTATTTAAAAGTATTTGCCTGAGTATTGGGAACTTTCTGATAGCAATGTATAGGCATGTATATGTTCATTTATTTTGGTAAGGTTATTTTTGTTTAGAGAAGCCTAATCTCCTCTGCAGGAACAGCTGTAGCAATCAGAATTCAGGATGCTATGGAGGAGTTGGTTTTGGGGGGCTAGCCCTGACAATTTCACTTTGGGGTTCTCTTTTTTTTTTCCTTTGAAAGAGTAGATAGCAGATGATTGAGTGTACTGAGAAAGCATTTGAAGTTCCTCTTGAGAACAGTATCTCACTGACAGTCTGCACATCTTTTGGAAAACAAAGGGCACGCAGCAGACAAAGGCTAGATAAGTCTAGGAGGGCAGTTGTCACTGTGAGGCTTTTTTGACTCAGAAAAATAGAATAAGAACATGTGGTAACTTTGATCTTCCCCCCCCCC
>VZRW01004275.1:1149399-1165073 GCA_013398125.1 Aegotheles bennettii | reverse complement strand
CCTCCCTTTGGTCTTGGAGACATTCCTAGTGATTCTCATGTCAGTTGTTAGGCCTGTAGTGCATTGACACTACATTCAGAAAGTAAATGAAAAAGTGAAAAATAAATGTACTTTTCCTGCATTTTTGTCTGTTAGCAGGATAGCTTCTTCAGGTGAAGGTCCTTGTAAGGAAGCAGCTCTAGATCTGAGACATGGTGGTTGATGTTAAAAAGGGAAGTAGCAGTCAGAGGCGCAAGATTTTATTCTAATATTGAAGACAAATGAAAGAACACATATAGCATGAAGGGAGCTTTTGTTACCTTCTTCCAGACTGGTTCTGAAACCTCTTGGTACTCACGCAAACAAAAATCTAATTGAAATAATTGGGTTAATCATGGAAATAGAAGACTATGTACCTAGATGAAGGTATGATGACTGATCCTGTGATACTTTGATCTGAGAGTTACTCTGCTTCTCAGCAGTCCTCCTGGGTTTTTTGTTTTGATGTTTGCAGTCAGGCACTGTGATCCATTTGTAAAACTTGATTGATATTTTTATTTGTATTACAAAAGAACTTCAAGGTTGTACTCATGGGTTAGGACTGCACTGTGCTTTGAACGCTATAGACGTATGAGAAAAAGATAGTCTCTTTCTGAAATCACTTAGAACTCTCTGTGTAACAGACGGAGTAGGTAGAAGATGATGGAGAAATATAACGGCCTTAGGTTACACTAGGGCAGATTTAGATTGGATATTAGGAAAATTTTCTTCACTGAAAGGGTTATCAAGCATTGGAACAGGCTGCCCAGGGAAGTGGTTGAGTCACCATCCCTGGAGATATTTAAAAGATTTGTGATGTGGCACTTGGGAACATGGTTTAGTCGTGGACTTGGCAGTGCTGTGAGAAAAGATTTCCAGTTATTTACAGGGGACTCCTTCAAAACATGAAGGACAGCAAAGGGGAATAAAACTTTTTGAAAATGTAACAACTGAGTGACAAGGCTGACATCAAAGGTAGGGCAGAAGGGAGATGATGTCTGGGGATAAATCACAAAGAGCTTTGTATATGAAGACAAGAGGCTTGTGTTTGTGGCTGAGAACGAGTAATCAATGAAGGAACGCAAACAGAGGGAATGACATAATGCAGACAGTACAGGAAAATCTGTGGGAGAGCACTGCACATGGATACAAGCAGGGGAGACTGCCTTTGTGAAGAAAATGATGCTGCAATAATTGATACAGGGATGGCAGGCCTTGAGAGTGTTTAGCTATGTAAATGAAAATGGGAAGCCATATATTAGGTTATGAAGGAAGACAAGACTTGCCAGGATTTAGGTATGGATGTGGATGTGAGAGTCTAAGGAGAACTCTTTTTCAAGAAATTTCTAGTGAAAACTGTTGTGATGGGAAGGAGATAAGTAGAAGTTTGAGTGCAATAGATGAAGAGCGCTGTTTCAGTCAGTCTTGAAGGAATGGAGAGTCTGAGATTGTACAAGTAACTGAAGTAGCACTATATTTACCAACTTCACAAGTTTTGTTTTCCCTTGTTTTGTGATGCTTTGTATTTCCTAATCAAACTTGTCTGGATTTATTCAAGGATGTTGAGAAAGGTTTTCCTATTCAAGTTTTTGAAGAGGAACACACTGCCCCAATTTCTGAGTGCAATTTGACTCCCGATGACAGAAGGTGACCTTTTTCTGTCTTAACTTATTAAAAAAAGGTGATTTTTTTTTTTGTGTTTTCAAGGTTCGATTCCAGTGCATGTGGAAACACTTAGTAAAAAATTTAGAACAAATAAGTTAATTTTCAATCCTTCCTATGGTTTCCTAACTTGTTGTACATCAAAGTCAAACTTCTTTTGCTTACTTTTGTGCTCCATGGTAAGTCATTCTGTTAGAATTTTGTCTTACATCTCCCTCCCTCCACACACTCGTACTTCTCTCCATCCTTGCACTTTCATTTATGCTGTACATATTATCTCTGCTAGCAGACTGTTTAATGCCAGACTGCTTCACCCACATGGACTGCCATAAATCTCACCTTGTTCTCACCTACAATTTGTACAGCAGCTCTTCAATCTTTTCTATTTTGCATATGGTCTGCTGAATTAAACAGAAATGTTTTTATTGTCTTAAATGCATGTTGGAATAGTCTGATAGATTATGGTCTTTTTTAGGGGAAAGGACTTGTCTAATTCTGTTTCTGAGTTATACGGCGCTGGAAGTCTATCTTTCCCATATGTTCTGAAAAGGGAATATAAATATATATCACTTATATGAAAGAACAACATTGAATTAGCCAAGGTTCAGGGGTTCATCTGTCAGTGAGATTTACACCTTCATAAAAGTTCTCTGTATTGCCTATTACTATTCTATAGCCGTTCCATTAAGCCTGTCTCATCAATTAAAGAAGAAATTCATCTTAATCTAGTGTCAGTCTGTGGACATAATAATTAAAACAACTGCAGCATATATTAACACTTGGTTAAGTAGGTCATTCAGTGCCTCCAGGGGTACTATTTCTGGCATATTTTGTCATTAAATCATAGCTTACATCAATTTTTATCAGATTGTAGAGTTGACTGATTAGTTTTTTGATCACTGAATAGTACACATGCTATGCTGCCCACTACAATTGTGTATCTTTTTGAATTTTTTTTGCTAAACAGCAAGTAAAATACTATTGTGTACAGCCCTGGGAATCACTTTTCAATAAAAAATGCTACCAGTTCATAAACTTCATCTGGTCTTCTGCATTCTCTGTTTGTGTTTAGGAGCAGAGATTGTGTAGGTTGCACAAGTGTACACATACAGCAAAAATAAAAAGATGTTCATCTAATGGTATTTCTAGTTGTTAGAATGTTAATGCATTGACTTTTTTTGGCAAAATGTATAAAAGTGACAGTTTATTAATTTTATCAAAATAAAAAGCCACAATGATACTAAAACATTTGTCACACCTAGAGACTTTCTATATAAATATTATTTAGATATTTGGGAATATTTTAATAAGACTGTGTGAGGGAAAATTTTTGACCTCCCAATGAATGGAAACCTGCCAGTTTTAGTAAACTTTATTGAATAGCTTTGTTGTCTAATGTGGCTTTGTGTTTGTGCAGAACAGCGTTTGTGGCAGAGGGTTACCCAGCAACATAACCACTGAAAATCCAAAAAATCCTACTGACAAGAACACTTCACATTCATTAAAGAAGAGACATCATAATGGCTTTAAAACTATTCTAGCGTTAGAAATAATTAAGTATCTTTTAATGGATGAAATGAAACTGAGTTGACTGCTTTCACTGAAAATTATATACATGACATTTTTTATTATTAGTTTCTATCTAAAATATAAATCCTTTTTTCAACCAAGCTGTGCAATGATTTTTGCTGTAGCCTTTAAAAATCTATTTTAAATTAGTGGGTGTGAGGATGCGAAACCGTTGTCAGAATTAAAATTGTCACTTGTTTTTCAAATGCCTTCTTTTAAGTGAAAACATTGATTGCTGTTTTCATTAACATTTTTAGAGTGGTAACATCATCATATGATCACACTGTCAAGGCTTGGGATATGGAAACAGGAAAAATACTTGTATGTATCCGTTTGAATGCATCTTACAGAAGGTACAGCTGTAAAATTTGATGTGTTGCTTTGTTACTGATAAATAATTAGCACAATACAATATAG
Source organism: Aegotheles bennettii (assembly GCA_013398125.1). Classification (NCBI taxonomy): domain Eukaryota; kingdom Metazoa; phylum Chordata; class Aves; order Caprimulgiformes; family Aegothelidae; genus Aegotheles; species Aegotheles bennettii. The sequence goes on along the minus strand of VZRW01004275.1, from coordinate 1,161,407 downwards.
TTAGGGTAGACAGGCTTAATTTTTACTCCTACATTTGGTACTGATAATTGCCTGATCTTGGGTAAGTCTCTTGATGAACATGTCTTTAGATACAAATGGGTATGATAATAATAACCTGTCACAGAAGATACATTTAAGATCGATTAACATTTTGGGATTGAACAGGGGGGCCTTGTCTAATTTTTAAGTTTCTTGCTAATGCAAAACAGGAAAATTGGATATAAAGACATCTATCAGATTTTACCAAAACAAAGTAGTATTAAAAGCTTTCTTTCTGAATCTGCTTAGAGATTATAGAAGGTCTGCTGTAAAACACTCTCTAACCCTAAGGATTTATCTAAAATCTTTTCTCTTTAGTGGACAGTAGAACATGAAGGCATTGTAACTTCATGCAATGTTTCTCGTGATGGTCGATATGTGGTATCTGGCTCAGATGAAGAAAATGCCATATATGTTTCTGATGCAATAAGTGCAACTGTAGTAGCACATATCCAAGGTAAAACTTAGGACTTTTACATCTTGTCTATACAGCTTTTGATTTTTTTTTTTTATTTCTTACAAAAAATTGAGAATCAGAGCTTCATGGTAAAATCATTTGGATTTTAAAATAAAAAGTGCAACAAATGGATTGTAATACCTTTATTAGAACTGTCCCTGTTAGGAGACACTATCAGGACATACTTTCTTTACATAATTTTAATGGAGCTATTTGCACACTTAAAAGTATAATTACTTGCTTAAGTGCTCCCTAAGAGTGTATTATGGGGCCACAGTTCCAGACTTACTTTCAGGAATGGAGCAGAAAAGTAAGTTAAGCAGCATGTGAATTTGTTAACTGTGTATGCTGAGTGCCTGGGTACAAGTTCATATTTTGTACTATCTGCAGTAACTATGAGGCCTCTCCTTCGTTGAGAGGTAGGTGAGGAGGTGTCCTGGTCAGTGAAATGGCAATTTTGAAATGACTGTTTTGGAAATAGGCTGATGCATAGATGCTATGGGTAGTTCTGCCTTTCAGACCTGTGTTCTGAGATCCAGATGTCATTATTCAAAGTAACCAATAGTCTCACTTGATGTTTTTTTGTATAGGTCATCACAGAAGTACTATCACGAGATGTTGTTTTGACCCTGATTACCAAAGAGTGGCTTCAGTATCATTTGATAAGACCATAAAGCTATGGGATATGATAACACAATGCACCTCAGTCACAATTAATGAGTAAGAAACAATACTATAATTAATTAGCCACAGCATTATTTGCATCTTTCACAGTTATCAGTGAGATTTATGCTAAGATTTGTACTAGAGAAAATGAACAGTAACTGTTGGACTAAATAAAGTAATGCACAAGCAAATGATATATATAGTAAGTATGAATACAATGGTCCACTCCCTGCTGTAAGTAACTGAAAAAATGTATTTTGATGACTGTAAGCATTTCTAGTGCTATTTTTCTAATGCTTTTAGGTTCTTGGTATATATAGAGGCAGAAGATAGCATATGCAATATGGTACTGCAATGTAAACTTCTGGTTCTAATTTCCACTAATTAAAATATTAATTAAAACAGTGAAGACTTTTAAAACATTACAATACAGAGGAAAAGAAGACAATATATCTAGATGTTGGGAATTGCTAATTAATTATGAGTTCTTACAGAATATTTTGTGATAATTAGGTTTTGCACTGGAACCCAATCACCTTAGCCTTTTGTAAAATTCATGGGCCTCAGAGCAACCACAGGATTATCTACTCTGCTCCTAAGGAGCTCCAGCGAAGACCTCATAGACTTCCAAACAATCCATTCTGTTGTCTCACTGTGTTAATCATTTGAAAGATTTTCCTAGGGTGGACTCTTGGCTCCAGCTTAAGCTCATGTTTCTGTTTAGATCCACTTCAGACATGGAGATCAGGTTATTCCCTTGTTTTCTTCTACATTTTTATATATATATCCAAGAACTTCCATTATATTTGCCAAGTAATCTTCTCAGTAGACTAAACCATCCTTATTCATTGAATATTTAATTTTTATTTCCTATTTTACTGACCATTCTTCTTGTTGATTTCTGAGATCTTTCCAACTGGTCCACATTTTTCTTGAATTATATGGCCCCATAATGTAAATTGTGTTCTCTATAACTGGAAAAAAATAGAAATTAATTATTATGACATGCTTCTCTGTGGATGCGTGTCTCTTCATACATGCTGGGATGAGATTTACTCTTTTTTCGACAAAGAGGAGACAGTATTTGTTGCACCCTTTTTTTTGCAGAACTGTGGTGTAGTCAGTTGTTCCCAACTCTTTCCTGTGCAGTTGATTATTTATATATTACTCCAGAATGTCAGACTCGACAAAATTGACCTGATCAGGCAGCACGCATATTAGAGAGCTGATTAAACACTGCAAGACTTCTACAAACTGTATTGATGACAGCACTGTTTCCTATAAAGACTGTTATAACCCTTTATTTTCTTGATAGCTTCTTCAATTTGTGAATTTTGATTTTGATCTTCTCCCTTGTATAACTGCAGACCCTCTTTGGCTTAATTTTGTGTCTGTACTCTATCTCATTGTCTACATTGTTAATTTAAGTATGAAATAGGACTGGATTCAGGACAGATGCTGTGGACTGCAGCTCACTATGTACTTTGATTTTCACAGTGAACCAATTATGGCTACTCTCTGAGTATAGAGATGGTTTTTCCAGATCATTTTTCCTTATATGCTTCTGGAGAAGGTCATGCCCAGTGCCAGAAGCCTTGCTCAGTATCTTCTCCTGAGCATTCACATACTAAACTCTTACTGAAGTTAGTAATGCAGCAAAAATATTATGCCAATTTAGGGTATTGTTATCATTTTAAGAAGGAAGTATGCAACAATAGAAATGTCAAATCAACTGTTAAAAATATCAATGGCTTTAAATAAACTCAACCAATTTAGCTTTGAATTCTTAAAACAATAATCAGAGAGAGAGTCTGCCTTTAAACTCTGTAATAAAATTGTCTTTGAGGAATTAGGAATTACTTTGGATGGGAAATTCAATCTGGAACATTGTAATGTTTCTTTTAAATTGCAGTGACTACAGCATTGTTTCCTGTAAGAGATGCTCATAATCCTTTCCCCGCTGTAGATTTCAGGAAGCAATAGAGTCCTCATCCAGTTCGGGAACATCCAGATTTTTTGTCTGATGGGTATCACTGCTTCCACAATTAGTATTTAGTGTAGAATTGTTCAGTCTTCTTCTTCTGAATGTTTGAGTTAAAATTTACATTTAGAGATAGATGCATGCCATTTATTTCATGAAAAAGGGATGGCATTTTTTGGTAATTTACTTTTAGTAAAATGTGATTGTGTTGTAGCTGTTGAACAATTTCTTGTTAAATTGCATTCAACAGAAAAAGAAAAGCGCTGGTCACTTCTCCCTTAACAGCTAGGGTTCAATCCTGCAACATGACCCAGTCCAATAAGGGATTTAAGCCTGTGCTGGCTGCAAGGTTGTAAGCAGCTCCAGAGACTTCACAGAACTATTCATATGGTTAAAACTCGGAATATGCTTATGATGTTTTACTGGATGGACAGGGAGCTCAATATTGCAGGAGGCTCTTTGAGAGGGATATAATGGTTGCAAAAGCTCACTCTTCCTGTGTTTTTCATCTGTGTTTCAGGGGACACAGCAATGCTATCTCAGATTGCTGCTTTACCTCTGATGGTCATTACTTGTGCACAGCATCCTGGGACAAAAGCTTAAAGATATGGGATATAAAGGCAGGAGAATTTCGGTGTCATGAACCCGTTTCCTTGAACCAAGGACATGAGGGTTCTGTTAGTTCCTGCCATTTTAGCCAAGATGGTGAGTTATCTTAATACTAGTGCATGATATATCTCGCTATCTATTTATAGGACAGCTCAGATAAACCACTAGTGACCATTCACATCACATAGGTAATGAATTAATAATTTCCAAGATAACATGTTTAATTATGAGAAAATGCTGCTCATGTAAATAAGTAAATTGATGGTCTGTGTTCTGTCTTAATGAGGCAACTGAAATGCTTGCTTAATTGATATACCCATCAAGAGGTATAATAAAAAGATCATAATGGAGTAAAACACTTGAAGATATTTTTCTAACATTGATTAATTGAAAAAAACCTTGTTCAGTAAATACTGATCTGTAATAATTAGGAAAATGTATATGTCTTTGTTAGTACCCCCAAGAGTAATGTTACTTCACAGCCCAAACAATATATGCCAGTAATGTACTTCTGAAGAACTTCATGGATGTTTTCAGTGACACGGATGGAGCATATAAGCTACCATGTTCAAAGTACATGATATTTGAGTTATATCAAGACAATTTGGTACCTAGAACTTGACATCTCCTTGATGCTTGGATGAATAGGAGGAAGAAGCAGACTCCCCAGTTTACTTGTATTCCAGTGGAGGTAGTGGGAGCTGTTTCTTACTGCCCTAGTTCCATTACTTTCACTAGATCATAGACAACTCCTAGTCCCTCCACAACATGAAATTAGTGTTACTGCGCTGAAACAGCTTCTGTTCTCCTCACTGGGATGGACTGATAGGAATTCCTGTACATTGTGATCGAATTGGCTGTTTTCTTTTTCAACTTCATGTCTGAATACTCCAGTAAAGATGACCCCTGAACTGTTGACAGCGAGTTAATCTGCAGTCATACCCAAACAGTGTGTTCTGAGTTAGGCAACTCAAACAAAGAAATGCAACTCGGGGAGGAAAAATGTGCCTGTGGCTTGAAGACATGCAAATACACACAGGCCTGTGAATGGTGGGATCTGAAAGCATGCTTTCCACTCTAAACTCTACTTTCTTGTTTTTATTCACATTTGACCTAACAATTTGGAAAGTATTCTCTGTATCTTAATTTTTAAACAAGGTATCTCCTTAATTTTCCAAGTCAAGAAAATTTTCATCTACATTCTCTTCCACTCGGTTGTATGTTTGCTAAATTTATGTATTAATATTTACAAAATTAAGAACATTAACAACAAGTAGCTGAAAGGAACTTCTGATGTCTTAAGGCATGGCCAGTAGCTCATTATTTAGATTTTTTGATAAAGTCTGACTCACTGTTAGAAGGAGCCTCTTTTATTAGTCTGTATGACAAAGCAAAGCTAAAATACAGTATTCTGGTTTTACATTTCAGCATCACTTGTTGTGTCTGGCGGATATGACAAAACTATAGCTGTATGGGATAGAGATGCAGGCTATAAAAAGCTAAGCTTAAAGGTACTGAGCTCTTATTTGGTCACTAGTTTGATGAGAAGGTGTAAAATGTATTGCTGGTTAAAAAGCATTGTATATTTCACTATCAGACAAAAACCCTTGCCTGTCTTTTTTAGATACAGGCAGGAATATATCCTGGATTTGTGTGATCTAATTTCCTAGAAGAGTATATTCTTATACAGTTAGCTACAAAGAATACTACCTTTGTCAAGTCTGTTGTTAATAAGCTATTACATTTCTCTTCTGATGAACAAGCTTATTGAAGGATTATGTTGAATTGAGTTGTACCTCTGTTTTAGAAGAGAGTGTCTTCCAGCAAGTAACAAGACCCTGGATAGTGCATATATTCATTTTGAAATGCCACACTCTTTATATCTGTATGTTTACATGCTTGCTTATGTCCACAAAACAGTACATTAAAAGAGAAGCATTAAAAAAAAAGTAAATATCATTGTTGAGGTTGTCAAGCTTAGCTCGGTCGCTGCTGACAGTGACAGAGATGTGGTCCAACCTGTTACAGTACTTTTTAGGACAGACAATTCTGTAAATGAGGCAGCTCTTCAGTATTTAGCTATCCTTGCTTAGAGCCAGGCCTCCTCTTTTCTTCCATATCCATGGTAATACAACCCAAAATTTAAGGTGGTAAGTAATACCTGCATAAAATTAAAAAAAAAAAAGTCCAACTCTTAGTTGCTTTTGTGCCATGGTGAGTATTTTTGGTGAACATACCATGTTGTATTACGGTACCTTTCATTTGTTTATTTTAGTGGAAACAACCCACAAGACTTGAACTAATGATCAGATATGTGGGTCCAAGAAAAGCATTGATAGTATGCATGAAATTATGTGCATGCATTTTGCAAATATGAACCTCACAGAAGTCAGGCAATGTCATACTTCATATATGCAACCTTGGCTTTTTCCTATCTTATGAAAATATGATTTTAAATTACTTTTTTTTTCTTTACTTACTGCATGCACTATCCAAGGCTTAGTTAAAAGCACTCATGAACAAACTCACCTGGCTGATCTCAGAAAAGACCACTTTCCATCAAAACCTTGGACTTAAAAATAGCTTTCAACTGCTGTCATGTTTAAGATAGCATCCTTATATAGAAGAGCTCATAAGCCTGTGCCTTAAATATAAGCTTGCCTACCCTGTGGAATTGGAACTGTCCTGATTAAACCTTTTGAGCAGTAACAATACCCATTCTCCACCAGCATTGGTGCTTTACATAACATAGCTACTGTGAATTTCCCATTCACAGCAATGACTCTTAAGTAACTTAGTTTCCCATAAAAAAGAAGGCATCTGTTTAAATGCTAATATCTTTGTAACTATGCAGAACTCCAGTTTAGTATCCATGCCTTGGTATAATTATATTCTAGGCTCATAACTAAGTTTAAAAACATGTTTTAAAGACTCTGCTGTAAAAACCATGTTTCATGTATGTGCGTTTGACTACTCTGTGCTGGAAAAATATATATTTATCTTTTTATTGTATTTCTTGGCTGTGGTATTTGACTATCCAGGTGACACCATGCCTTCCTAAACTCTAGGAATTCTATCTGTTAATACCCTTTATGTTTGAATAACCTCCCTAGCTGAAGCAAATAATTCACTTTAGGTTTTAACCTGTTTCTATTCTTATGCCAACTCACTGCTGTTAACCTCAAATCAGCTGTGCTGCTGTTGTCACAACAAGGATATGGGATACAGCTGCCTGGCTTGGCCTGCTTTCAGAACTGGTTTCCTTCCCTTGAAATGTGGGGAAGCTGCTCTCTGTTCCCACAGCTCTTCCCTCAGTTATCACATGATAAACAGCCTCACGATTTTTTAGGTAATAAGTATTAGAAGTCAACTCTCTCTGTACAATTTTATCAAGCTGTTTAAAAATTAGAAAAGACCTGTGCTTAAATGGAGCTTAAACCCGTGGTAACTGAGGAGTAGTCATTCTTCTTGAGTGGTGTAACTGGCAGTCTGCTTACCAGAGATGGTGACAGCTGCTGTTTTCAGGTATGTGTAGGAAAGTGCAAACATCATAGCAACATTTTTTCATGACTGGACATGAGGCAGTCTAGATAAGAATTTTCTCATTGCATTTCAAAATGGATTTATGGTATAAATACTTGTTTTTATTATAATAATGAAGGTTTTTTCCTTGTGTTATAATTAAATTTTTCTTTACTGTAGGGTCATTGGGACTGGGTGACAGATGTTGCCATTAGCCAAAACAAGAAATGGATTCTTTCAGCCTCAAAGGTAATGACTAATTCCTGATGTGGTTTCAGGAGCTAAATGAATATGAAAATTTCATCCCTTGTTTTTAGCTTTTTTTAGATTAAATTTAACAATGGTCAAGTTGCTTATAAAAGTGCTAAGTTGTAATCAGTATTTACCTTAAGTAATTACAGGAAATATTTAAGATAATTTGATAAGTATGTTTAATTCCGGTTATTTTAAAATGTGCAGGCAGTTTGAGATTGCTAAATATTGTTTCCAAAGACATGATATTTAAATGTGAGACAGTTTTGCTCTCATACTGAGAGGCCTCATCTGATGCGATGCGATTTCATCCTTATGGAAATTATGTAAATCACTCTTTTGGTAATATGCAAATATATCAAAATAATTGCATCTTTTTCTTAGGATTCTACTTTGAGATTGTGGAATATTGAAAGGATTGATCATATTCCTTCAGTGATAGATACCAGAAAAGAAAGAGGCTCAAAAATTGCTCAGGTTCTGTCACTTTGTTTTTTTTACCACACTTCATACTTTATTCAGAAAGAAAATTTGAATGCTAAAGGAAAGCTGTCAGATTTCTAGGCTGAAATACAAATTGATTTTGTTCATTCTCTCTTTGCAAAAACTGTCAGATCCTTTTTTGGGAGTGGGATGTAGTAATAACAGTACTATTTAAAAAAAGGATTTTGGTAAAGACACCGTATACAGCCACATATGTGTACTGTTAGAAACCAACATATTTTGGTTTTCTACACCTGATGCTCCTGCAGGGTAATTGGCGACTTATATAGGAGTATTACTAAATCAAGGCAGTAACATCCATGTGCCCCTGGACATAAATCAGCTTATATGAATTCTGAGGAGTGACTTTTTAAAGCTGAGACTGTATATATGACTTCCAAAACATGAATTATAAATAGGTGTTAGGAAAGAAGAACATTAATAAGCTTAATGCTGTTGAAACATGCTTCTCATTACAGTCCCTCAATTGGTTTTGGTCATGGATTTGCCAGATCTTGTGTATGTTTTCCTCCTTGTCAATAACCATTAAGTGAAACTGCATGAAAAGGAACTAACTTTTTTATTTCTGTAATATTTTTATTAGATTTTCTTGTTGAATAACAGGTATTCAAAAGCAGTGAGCAGTTTTTTAAGCTTTTAAATAAGTTTTATAAATGTGCCAGTGGTGAAAATGTGTACATTCCTAAAAGTATCAATTAACAGCAATTTGAGAATATGGTTAAAGTTGGTAGGGGAAACGATATTTTAGCAGTACTTAAAGCATACCAAACAAATTAGAAAAATGTCTCTTTTTTTTCTTTTTTTTGTAAATAGTTTCATGAATAGTGAATTGGGAATCAATGTTGTGTTGACCATGACAAAAGTGGAAAACTTCATGAATATCTGTGTAGTCAGCAGAAAAACTTCTTTGTACTGACTACAGTGGGTTAATATTTAATCTAAAATTATTATGTATAACTTTTCCTTTATTTTTTTTTTTTACATGTCTCCATTATTCAGGTAATGCTCAGGTAAAAAAAAGAAACTAACACAAAAAAAGCCCCAAATCATCTAGTGATAATCATGAAGAAAGCACAGCTAAAAACTGGATACACATTAAGCTACCCAGAAAGTAAAGCATGATACTGCTTTAGTTGAAGAAAATAAAATCAGAGTTCACATAAAATATAGTTTTATTCAAGAAAAAAAATTCCAAACCATTCATTACAGAACAAATTTTGAGCAGTGCTATCTGTGTCACTGACAGCTATGTGCACTCAGTACAGCTCAAAAATCAGGCCTTGATGTATGTGTGTCTATAGAGCTGTACCTTCATGAGTGAAACAAGGCACATCTGTCACTGATGATTAACTGAAATGCCATTTTTTATTACATTTACACCAGTGTGAAGAATGTGAAAAACCTTTCCTATGCCTGCAACCTAGTGACTCTGAAATGGTATCCAAATGTGTATTCTGTCGTCTGTCTTCTTCAGGGAGAAAAAGTTTGCCATTGCCACCTTCTGTTTCTCCTGATCTTTAAATGAACCTAGCAGTCTCGAGATGTTAACACATTTAAGTATAAATGGAGAGTCTCTACATCTTTAAGTAACGCACGTACAAAGCTAAGCCTTTCCTCTTTGCTCTATTGTACTATTCTGTATGAAGAATAATAAAATACATTGTACTAATCTGCTAAATAGCTTTGATATATTAGGTAAAGAATAAAATTCCCAGGAGTAGAAATCTTACTTATGCTGCACGGTACTAGAGAATAAAATAACTTACTTGTCCTTCGGGAAATTTTAAACAATATTAAATGAATATGCTAGATCCAAGATCAATTTATAAAGAAAATATGTGGATATGTACATTATTGACAGGTTTCCTCCTGTTCTTTAGATAAACCATTCTTCTTTACTCTGGCAAACAAAGAATCCTTGCTGTCAGTGGGCACCAGAAAGACTTTTTGTGAGTAAAACCATAAATAAGACCCTGACCTTTTTTTCTAACTTGTTGCCATACCCCTTACGAAAATTTTGTAAAGGAGCTTTCAGGCATTGGGAGCAAGTTGTGGTTCATGTCTGACATGATGCAGTGCAAATTAGTCCTGTCTAATAAAGGCTCCCTCCAACAAGGAGCATGGTATTTTTTCTACCCTTTCTTAGGAGCAACCCTGAGAGGATTATATCTATTCAGTATATGTGAGAATGTCAATTAATAAAAGATTAAGTATTTCAAAATGTTTGGAAGCCTTATGCCTAAAAATAGTGTTTTCACCTTTTTCAACATTTCTTCCTGAAAGGAACCTAAAGTGGGGAAAATAGTTTGAACTGGGCACGTGACAGCCTGGAATGCAGTTAAGCTGTAGAATACAAAGAAATCTTAAGTAGGTGGATTTTTTTTCCTTGTTTAAACTATGTGAATTGCGTAGCAAAAGTTACACTTGAATCCAAGGTTAAATGAAAAATATTTCTAGGGAATAGTGTGTTTTGTACAGATTTATGGCTTTGAATAAGTACTAGGTGATAAATTGTATTATTTTCCAGCATTCTTTCCCTCTCCTTACTCCTTAATTAAATATTTTGTTACAGAGGCTAAAAGAAAATACTGTGACTATGCTCCTGATATTTTGTTGTGGTTTGTTTTTTTTTACAGATCACATAAAATATGCCTATTTTATAGCTGAATTAATTTGGCTTTGATGTAGTTAGTAATACTGAACTGATTTCTGTGTGTTAGAAAAGATTAGTCTTTGAATAATTATATTAGAATTGAAAGTGTTCTTTGTTTCCTTCTTTACCATTTTCAGCTGGAAAAATCAAAGCTCCATTTTTTTTCCCTGCTGCAACAGGAAAAAAAGCAGTTGCTATGTAGAGGCTTGGTTCATTTTGCATCAGTAATGTGAATAGGTTGGAAAATTTATTTCGAATGAATCCTCCTGTATTTCCCCAATTGGGAAAAACAAGGGGAAATGAATTCTTACATTCTGGTTTTAATAAAATCAGTAAGTTTCATTACTTCTTGCTGGATTTTGTCCGTTGCCATCATCCCGTTTAGTGCTTGGGTGCCCTGGGAGTCACCTTGTCTTCAGCCCTGGAGTGATCTCGCAGGCAGCTGCAGGCTCGTATTTGTATGCAGTGTAGGTTTTGCAGAGAATGTGGTAATTATGGACAACTCGTAACGTGGAGATTTGTCTGCATTTTTTCTGGTATCCCTGTAGTTTGACTGATTCCCTCAGTCCCCGTCCTTGCCTGATGAGAAAGTTAGGATTGTTCCAGCCCAAGCCAGCGCGGCTGCCCTTCAGCAGGAGTTATTTGAAGAACAACATCTCTGCTTTGGCTGTAAACGCCCTCAGCTGCCCGTTACACCGCCAATCTCTGCTCCGCAGGCCCCGATCGCACCCGGGCCCGCAGCGGGCCGTGCTGGTGCTGCCGGTAGCGCTGTGCCGCGGGCTCCGTGTGCCGCCCGGGCTGCTCCCTGCCCCGTGCTGGGAACGGCCCAGGGGGCCGCGAGGGACGGCGTTTGTTGGCGGCAGCATCGGTTCTGTGGGAAGAATTCCAATGAGCTCCCTAGAAAACCACCCCGATCGCTCTCTCTGGTTATTTCGCTTGTGCGAACGCGTGGGGTTCGGCCGGGAGTGCGGTGCTGTGTGCGGAGCCCAGCGCAGAGCGGTGCGTGCGGACTCCTGCACCGGTACCGGGGACCGCAGTGTCACTGGGGCCCGACCTCCCCCCCGGGGGTCCGACCTGCCCCCCGGGTGCCTTCTGCTGCGGGGTGAGGCAGGCCCGGAGCCCAGCCGGGAGCGGTATGGCCCAAACACACTGTTCGGGAACGCTGGCACTAACGCGTTCCCGTGCGGGTTTGTGCGTTGTGGCGAATCACAGCCCACGCGCGTGCCGCCTGCAGTCCCGGGAGCGGCGGCACCAGGCGCTGCCGCCCCCCCGCGCCGCAGCTGCGCGCCTGAGCCTCGGCGGGAGCTGAGCTGGCAGAGGCTCAG
>VZRW01004275.1:1133213-1149318 GCA_013398125.1 Aegotheles bennettii | reverse complement strand
GGAGCGGGCCGGGCGCCGAGCCAGGCCTAGAGCCGCGGGGGCTGCTGCATTGGGGCCGCGCGGAGGCTGAGCCTATCGCCCGGCGCCGTGGCTTAGTTGGTTAAAGCGCCTGTCTAGTAAACAGGAGATCCTGGGTTCGAATCCCAGCGGTGCCTGCGCGGGGCTGGGCCCGCCCTTTTTTCTTTTTTTTCTTTTCTTGCCCGCGGGGCGGGACGGGGCCGCCTCTGCCGCCACGACGGGAGGGGGCGCGGGGGAGCAGCTCCGCTGTGAGTAGGAGCAAAAGCCCCGTTACATACGTACGTGTGTGCGTATACTTATCTATATCTGAAAATTAAACCGAGGGATGGACCGGTCCAGCCCGGCAGCGCCTTACACGGCCGAGCTTGCATCCTCCCCCCCAGAAATGCTCTCAAATTCCTTTTCTTCTCCTCTCCACACCTTCCCTAGCCCCTCTGAGGCAAGCAAAGCTATTCCTCCCTTTTCCCCCGTCCCGCAGTGTGAGTGCGGATGGAAGGGGGGTTTCTGGGGCAGTTCCAAGCTGTGAGCAAAGCCCTGGCCCTGGCTGGATGTGCGCTGGGAGTGTGGGCTCGGGGTTTGTCCTTCCTTTGGCCCGTGGGAATGGGCCAGGTGAAGGGCACTGAAACCAGGATTGTAGTTACAGATTTGTCAGCGGTGTTAAAACCACGTTAAAGCTCACACGGGGTTTGCCAGGCAGTAACAGCTGTCGTTACATAAATATTTGCATTTTTATTTTTAATGTGAGCTGGTTGAGCCGCCTGCTGCTCCTCGCCCAGTGTTACCCCAGCACATCAATAACCAGCGAAGCAAAGCAGTTGGACTCTCTATGTAGAGAATCATAGAATCATTATGGTTGGAAGGGGCCTCCAGGGTCATCAAGTCCAACCTTTATCCTATCATATTCCTAACCATTAGACCATCAGACCATGGCCTCAAGTGCCTCATCAACCCATTTTTTGAACACCCCCGGGGACGGTGACTCCACCACCTCCCTGGGCAGCCCATTCCAGTGCCCGACCACCCTCTCAGTAAAGAACTTCCTCCTAATATCCAACCTAAACTTCCCCTGATGGAACTTGAGGCCATGATGTGTGTAGTCACATCATCGACTGCTCTAGAATACATCAAGTGGTGCTCACAGACCCCTGGCCCTTAGGCCACTGGTATTTGCATTTTGTATTTGAAAATACACGTGTGATGGGGTGTGATCTGTTCAGTTCCCACCAAGCGAGAGGACGCCTGGCCTGGCACATGGAGGGACCTGTTCTGTGTTCCTCAGCGGCCGCTCGGCTCTGGGCACGCTGCTCTTACCTTGTGATCTCTTTTGCCAGCTGCAAAATTGCAGTAGTACTGATCTCACAGAGTTGCTGGGAGAGTTGATTAATGTTGTATGAAGCACTTTGAGCTTTTGGATAAAATCGATATTATTAAAGCCATGTTTTTACTTTTCCTCCCAGTAAGCTCAGCCGTTCTGCAGTTGGGTCGTGCTGGTGCTGAGCCTCTCAAGAGTGCTGGCAGCGTTCGCAGGTGCATTTGGGGAGTTTCTGGGAAAAGGGGCCCGACTGACTTCATCTCACTGATGGAGTACAAAATCAACTAGCGAGTAAAACTTTAGAAGGGTTTAAATTAAAGGTGTTCCTTGAAAATTTAGTATGTTTTTAATTGGAATAGAATTTTGTGTTCTAGCAGCTTTTCATGCTTTATCCCAGTGGTGGTGAATTTACTGAGGTGAGAAGGAATCTGACTGCTTGTATATTCACAAATAAATTGTATTTCCATTTGCTTTCTGACAGCTGCTACATCACTGGAAAAATGTATTCTAATGAGAATTTCTTTTTAAAAATAGGAGACTAAACTATTGAAATAACACTGATTTATAGAGCTCTTGGTAGGGCCAAGTGACTTTTAAAGCCCAGGAACTACATTTTGAGAGGGGCCAGCTTATATTCTAGCTTTGTTCTCAGCTGCTGCTGCTGCAGGTTTCTCTTCTGGTGCCTAACTGACATAATTTGAACACATAATATCTTACTTGCATATGTAATGTGTACACCAGTGGTGGAAAAAGATGATATATTGGCATACTTTATTTGACTTAACCACAGCATATAAAGTACCTCTAAGGAGCAGTAGGGCAATAAAGTTATCCTGGTAAGTATATTTTTAATAAGCTTTTACCTTAGACAGATGCCAAAACCTGTAATTTGTACCCATTATTGATTTATAGCTGAACTAGGAGCACAAAACTAATCTGTTCTTGAGAATCAGCTGCTGAGATTCTATCAAGGTGCTATAGAAGAATAACACATGAAGTAATATCTCAACAGCTTAGCATTTATATAAAAATAATGTGAAATGGTGAAATAAAAAGCCAGTGTCTGACATTTTAAAGAATTCTCAAAGTGGCAGGAATTGCTCCAGAAGATCTTTAACTCCTGTGCTGTTGTGACTAACAATTTTCTTAGGAGTTTCATAACCAGCTTGTTCTGTGAAGTTGTATCCAGAACTTAGCACTGCCATAGTGACTCTGCTACTGATTCAACGAAGTTGAGTATGTTAAGTATCACTTAACATGAGAAAATAACTACACTCCAACTGAATCAGTCCCAAGGTGCATCTAGCCCGGTGTTCTCTCTATGACCAGGGCCAATAGCACGTCTAGGGCAGAACATATAGCATGGGGCAAACATGCAGTGATATTTTGCCAGAATACCCTACTAACCTCTGGTGATTTCCAGCTCAAGGGCTTGAATTCTCACATACAGACCTGATCAAATTTAATTTTTCATTTCTCCATGCCTGTGAATAGTAAAAAGTGAAGTGACTCCTGCAGGCAGATGTGCATGTTGGAGACAGCTTTATCATAGGGACAGTTGCCTAAAGAAGGAAAATATTAGAGGCAGTCAAATGTTTAGTGGCTGTTTATTGCAGCAGTGACTATAGGCTTAGGGGAAGATACTTTCCAGCTTGCCTGTGAGCTGGCATTGCTGCCTGCACATTATTCACAAAGATTTGGGTGAAAATGTTTGATGAAAACGTCGAGTGAAGCCACATTGCCTGTTAACCCTGGTTTGTAAGGCTGCCCTTTCGCATTCCCTGACACACTGTTCTGGGATGTGCCATGCTTTGACAGCCATGTCCAGTTACACGGTGTCGTGCCTGCATAAGCTGATGTATGTGTCATGAAAGGATCTGCTAGAGTGTAATATGTCAGCTCCCAACTGAGGTGGGGACGGAACTATTTGGGATATTGTAGACTGTGTATTGGAAAACAAAGACATTTTCCAGTTACTGTTTTGCTGCTTGTAGGAAATACTGGGATGGACGGTCTAATTTGTAAGTAATTTGTAGAAATGATACCTGTTACTTGTAGGCTTGTTGTAAGATTTTCATTGCCTGTTCTTACAATGACATTAAAGTATTTTATTGAGAAGAAAGTGCCCCATCACCCAGCAGATCAGTCTCTCGTGTATTCTGCTATTGATATTTACAGTCCAGACCTTTATGGAGGTAAAATGAGCACAGACTGCATGGGCACACACGTACTACTAACGTGGTTATGGGAACTTCTATTTCACACATTGGAAGGGCCGACATGCAAGTTACAATGCATTCAGGAACAACAAAAAACACAGCAACTTATCTCTGTTTTAAGTAATTTGAAAGATCGTGCCTAAGGTATGTGAAACAGGGAGGCATCTGTCTGTCCTTTTTGCAACAGGTCTTTTATTCCCTTCAAAAAACTGTAGTTAAGCTATGACTAAGGTTTAAATATACAAGGATATTTTTAATATTAGATGGTGAGGTAATCAAGTATTGATCTCACTGACGTCAATGGCAGAACTCCCACTGACTGTGCTGTAGTCAGGTTTTCATTCAATAAAAAGATAATAAAGAATTTGATTCATAATGAAGGGAGGAAAAGATGAATCAACCCAAGCTGTGTGGGTATAGCTTTTCCTGTGTTATTAACTGTGCGGTGCCATCAGAACAACAAGGTCTGTCCTTATCTGCTGTACTATTTATGATTATTCATTACTTACATACGACTAAACACAATTAGCCCTCTCATTATTCCTGCCAAAGCGTTTGTTGAGCTCTCATTGTTGTCAGTGGAAACTGTTGAGTGTGAAGTTTTTCTGAAAATCTCAATAATATTTTAACACAAAGTATTCTGAAATTGTCATCTGAATTACAGCTTTTTCGTGACATAAAGGTTGATTAGGTATTGTTTCATACAATCATAGAACTGTTTTGGTTGGAAAAGACCTTTAAAATCAAGTTCAACCATTGAAAGACTATTTTTTAAACAAATGTGCTTTTTAGTATGCAGACTATATAAATTTTAAATCTTTCTCTCTTTTTATCCCATGACAGCAAGATGTAATGGTCAAACCTATCATAAGAGCAAATAATATGACCATTTATACCTGTAGTTTCATTTGACATATCTTGCTGAATGAACATACTAGAATGTCATAGCCCAGAAATAATTTATTATAGTGTCCCTAATTATTATGGATTTGAGTTAATATTTGGAAAAACATTTGATATAAACCATTCAATTAACTTTGTGTGTTTATGTCTGATGAATTGTGTTATATATAGTGCTTTTCTGTTAGAATAAATATTTACTGTCAGTAACAGAAATGATCAAATAATGTGTTAAGTCAGTTCTGTTTGGCCAGCCCTAAGTGGCTAGTATTTTCAGTACCAGACTTTTTTTTTTTTTAATTAACATTTTAATTTGCATGTCATTTTCAGGCAAAACAGAATCACTCATTTTTTTCTCTGGTATGGCTTGTGCTCTTTTATTCAGTGCTTCTCATGGTCACTTGGGTTGTCTTTATCTAATAAATATGCATTGATGCATTACCTTAATTGAGCAGGGAACCAATATCCTATTATTTTCTTACTTTAAAGCAACCCAAACCAAATCCCTGTACAGTATTATCTATGATAGCTGAGTTCTAAAATTTGTTCTTTTGTTTTCTATTAGAATGTCCTTTAAAGTGTGAGAACAGTGTGTCCTTAATAACTGAAAAAATGTATCCAAGGTATTTCTAGCAGATTTCTTAAATGAAACTAGAGTATGTAAGGTTTGCATATTGAATGAGAAAAAAATGCTTAAGAGTTTTACTTCTCAACTCTAACCAGGTAAAAAGATATGTGTCCTGCAGTTCTTTGACTACCCAGAAAAATAAATCATTCTATGAATAGTTAACTTGGGACATTTGGTCAAAATGAGTATACTGCGTTGGTTGCCATGGCCAGAATCTGCCCCTGTTCTAAGACAGCAAGAACAGGGTAAACTTCATGTGCTCCTTTAATACTGTTTCCCATGAGGTCGATTGCCGTTTTTCTGGCAGTCTCTCTGGCTGTGGTCTGTGGAAACAGAACCTGGAAGATTAGGGAAGAATTAATGAATTAGTAGTTGCAAACACAAATTTGGAATGATTAGAGCCCAAGGCTGCTATGAGTTAGCATATATATTAAAAAGGTGCTAGGTAAGACCCATAAAACTGTAGTTTAGATGGGGTGGTCCAAATTTGGTGTTACTGGACTAGAACAAAGAGGTTTTAGTCACTTCTTTTGATGCCATTTTGTTGAATATCTGAGTTAATAATTTCCAAATGATTTCACATAAATTGATTATGCAGCTGCTGCTGGTTTCTGTATTTCAGCAACTCTGAATGCAGGGCCCTCAGGAGAGCATAAAAATAGATTTGGGGCTGTCTTGGCACTACTGGCTCTAGGCCTGCCTGACGCTGATCCTGGCTAATTTGGCTGCAGAGCCCTTGGTTGGTACTGTACGGTCTGAAATTGATCCAGATCTTTGCTCTGTGTCTGTTCTTCCCTGTGAAGAACTTCAGGAAGAATATTCAGTAATGACCACTGGAGTGAAAATTGCTTGCAAGGAAGAGAGCATACCTCATGTAGTGAATACAAATATTTCTGAAACAAAGTTACATTGTGGCAATATTGAAATGGTGAATGCTTGCACATCAAGATTTATGTATAGCTAATGTTTTTTGCATTAACTTTTTGTCCCCCGAATTCTGGACATTAAAGAGCTTTGCAGAAATTCTAATGAGCCCTTCTGTGCTGGAATGCATCAAGTAAATTGCCCGCAAATACAGCAAGACTTGTGCTGGGCTAAATGTGGGCACTGCAGTGAGTAATTGTAATTGTTTCCAACTGGGATTACTGTACTTTCAGTAAATCTATAGATACAGGATGAAATATTTAAAATTGCTTGGCAGTTAAATATTTGCTAGTGTGCCTTGCTTTTGAGAAATGAAACCTTTGTGATTCATACCTCTGTACCACTGCAATCAATGAGCACTGCTTTGCCATTAAGTTCAGTGAATGTGGGACTGAGAACAAACGAACTAATCAGAATACAAAAGTTCTTTGCAATAGGGGAGACAAGAGGAATTGAATCTATGATTGCTACACCTGTGGCTGTGGAAATGGATCAATGCTGTGTTGGCTACTGAACAATGGTATTAAATATCATCTCTTTGGATCACTATTTTTTTTCCAAGCTAGTACAACGCCATTTTTATGGATGTAACTGCCACTATTTCTTTGTAGTTAGACCAGAAGAGCATTGCATAAGTAAGATAAAAAAATAACTATTATCATAATTACTTCCACTTATGAAAGTTGACAAGTTACTGTAGCAGAATATTTTAAAATGCATAGGTTTTCCTAAGTTGCGTGATAATTAGATGTGAGCTGCCATATTTTTAGTACTCAACAACATGAATGCATAAAAATATTTTTGTTCATTTGTTCCAAGATGGTCTGTGAATAATGACAGATTCATAAAAGCTGATTACAGTGAACTTCCAAAGCAACTGGTTGGTTGAGTTAGTAATTGAAAAATCAATGCAGCCTGTCTATAAATGATTCTGGGAAAGTGAATACACATTTAAGTATAAATAAATACTTATTATTTTATTCAAATAGGTTTTAAAACTGGTTTAATATTCACAGCACCTCCCCAGGCATGGACAAACCAAAGAATATGCTGCCATGGGAAAAAGTGCTATAATGAAGGATATTTGAACACTGATAGCTGTAGCATCATGGAAATTTCTGTGGTATGTATATTGCATTACCCTGAACTCCTCTCAAATCTGTACAAGATCAAAGTACTTTTCTGTTAGCTACTTTTAATTTAGAATTTGTGACTCTGCTGGTTTTAGCTACCAGCTTGACTGCTTTCTGTGTAAGAAGATTCATAAACATGTAATGTGTAAATATAGAGAAATCCATGTATGTTTTTTTTTATTGTTGCCTGTTGCAGTGCTTTCCCCACCCTTGGAATATCTATTTACTTTTGAGATTTCCCAGACTGAGAACTCTGTACAGAAATAATATATTTAGAATAGGTAAAATTACCTTCACATAATTCTGATTTTAAGTAGATACCATTTTGTAATGTTCCCGTTCACCTGCCTCCTACTCCAGATAATGGTGGATATTATCTTAAGTTGTCCTATTGCAGTTTTTTCAATTTTATTTCCTTATTTCTGGTAAAATAATATTTTTCATTAATTTAGTTGGCTTCTCTATCTGGCACCTTCATCTCCCACTCAATTAAGGGAACAACTGGAATGTTTTGACAGCCACATAGATATTCTGGGAAGGGATGACATCTGGGGCACTAGTGCATGCAGCCATGCTACTGTTGCCCTCAAGGATAAATAAACAAATGTCAGTTCAGGAGAGTACCATTGATCCCATGTGAGAGGCTGATGCGTATGAAAGAGGATCTCCAGTGACTCTACCTTCAGAAAAAAGGAAGTGCAAGGACAGAAATTTTCTCACATTTTCCTTGACTTTGTCTTTCATTTTTTGACAAATATTTTACTGCCTCTGTTCAGCATCATGTTTACAATGTGTACAGTTACACAGTTCAGGTCTTAAATAGTGTGAAGTAATTCTCAAAGATCTCTTGAAAGCTGTGTGAAAATAAGTACCTATGCTCTTAAAACAGTTTTGATCTTCTAAGTCACTAAGTATCCTCATATGCTTGCTTTCTTTTTTTTTTTCCTTTCTCTTTTTTTTCTGTTTCTCCCCAGGCACACTTACAGGCTATATATGTATGAATCCACAGGGCTGCTGTCTTGTTCATTCTGCTGCTTTGTTATGATGTGGTTCTTACACAATTGTTGTAATGATTTTCCCTTCACATTCCTCAGCCCATTTACCACAGGCTCTTCTTTTATTTACATGCTTTGCTCAGAACATACAACTGACATCCGGAGCTCTGCTGCACAGACTGAGTTGCAGTTAAAGAGTATACTGGATTACAGGGTTTTCTTTGTGCAAAAGAAAATCTGACTTTCCATGGTTTTAAGCTCCATTGAAGCAGCTTTGATTCTTCTGCAAATCTCTTAACGTTAGTTTTGCTCCATGGTTTATGCTTATCCTTTCTTTTTGTTTCTTTTCTTCGTCTCTTTCAGTAATGTGGTCTGAATTAGTGCACTCATTTGCCAAAATGTTACTTGGTTTTATATTATCAGATAGAGTTCTTTGTATGCTTCAGACAGCTTTTACTTTTTAGAGATTTTGTACACTGCTCAATACTAAAAAATACCCTAAGCAGCAAGGAACAGAGATGAAATCATTACACCTTCAGGGCAGCTGTAATTTCCTACCTGCAGCTACTGGCCCACCATCCCGGGTGGCATGCTTCCAGATTTTGTTTGGGACACTCAGTGTTTATACAATAAATATCTGTTCTTGCTGTTGCTGCTAATGGTAGAATCACTGAGGTGCCAGAGAGACAGTGTTTGTTTATTCAGTGTGACACAGCAAAGACAGCACAGCTTTTTTGTATCATGGAAACATAGCTCATGACTTAGTAGCAATGGACTGGACGTGTCCAGTCTCCCTCGTGTTGGCACACAGTCTGCACAATGATCTAGCATTCACGCCTGAGCACACATTGGTATTTCTGTTTCCTGGTGCTTTGAACCTGCTTTGACTTTCAGTGAAATTAGCTGAACAGATTATTCTCCTGATGAGCCAATACTTTGTCATCCTTATGTCCTTGTTAATACACTACAATGAGTCTGGCTGTGTTATCCCTGTGAAAAACAGGGAGAATCTGGTAGGTGAGCTTATGTGTTCCTTTACATCCTTTCTCCCCATGGAACAGCCTCACTGATGAATAGTTCCAGATTTTGCTGTGTTTTCTGTTCATGCATGTTAAGAAGAGCTTTGCAATCATTTGGGAAATAAGCTGTAATTTGCTTTTTATGAACCCAAAAATCACTGCATTATGAATATGTATTGAGAACTTAGAGAAAAAAGTTTGGAAAAATTTTTAGTAATAATTTTAGTTGACTCAAAGGAAACCTTTATACCATAAAATTATTGGGGCCTTCCAAACTAGGTGGAGTATTGCAGTGAATGTGAAGTGTGATGCTTTGTGCAGAATGGGTTTAACAGAAATTCATACTCAAAAACGTGCCACTGGAACTTGAAAAATATAACTATAGTAGACAAGTAAAGGAAATGAAGCCATAAATCAGTGTTAGCGACAGCTCCTGGGGCAGGTGGAACACGAGTTACATTCTCTGGACCAAACAGAGCCTCTAAGGAAGTGTCCAGGCCAAATTTTAGTGAAAAAGAGTAGTCACAGCAGCTGCATTTAGGTGTTGGTAACACAATGAGTAGTCAAAAAAATAAAAAAAATTATTTAATTGCCAACAAAACATGAGAAGCCTGGTTATCCTTACCCTATGTCGTGCTTTTCCTGCTGAACTGGTAATATATATATATATATATANAAAATGGCAGTCTATTAATAAAGTATACTGGATAGTATAGATTCTATATTCGGTTTACAGTGGAATTGCTGCAGTGCTCAGAGTCCAGTTCAGAATTGTACTGTGGGTGTTGCGGTGATTTTTACCCTGATACTTGCAAGTGGCACTTGCACACCACACCACTGGCTCTGAGTTACTTGCCACACAGTTCCTCAAATGTCAGCTCACTGAACATCATGGTCTGGCTAATTTATACCAGTCTGAAGTCTTTGCACAAGTTTCCCAGTCCTAAGAATGGAACCAATGGGTGATGTTACACCAGAGACCGTTTTCTAGGCTGGCAGTGGGAACACTACAGGGTAGCATGGCAGGGGCGCTGTGCTGCAGCCTCTCCATCTGCGTTGTGGTTGTGTCCAGCTCTTCTCCACACAGGACAAAAGCCCATCACCGAGCTTGTCTGAAGGAGTCTGTTCAGTCCTAATTATATGTTTTGCTTTTCTGTGCATGCTCAATTTTAGATATGCCTGATTGCATGCAACACCTTACTTAATTTCTATTCTATTTCTTTCTTTTTTTTTTTTTTTAACAGAATTGGAGGCTGGAAGCACATTGCTGAGCAATCTGATGTGGCTATTTTCATCTGCTCTGATAACAATATGTATACTGAGCAAATTAAATATTTGTTCTCTCCCTAGGAGATAGTTTTAATACACATTCACTGTGCTCATCCTGTGACTTAGAGAAGCTTCATGTTTCTAATTCTAATCTGTTTGATCTCCTATTTAAGTTCTAAAATAAATCTGTAGTAATTCATGCAGCTAGTGTATGTTGGCTAAGAATGTATTGATAGTTTGTTTCATTTTCTTCTGTAGAAAAGTTAACTAATTAAGACAACTTCAGGCCTTAACTGAGCCCATTATTTCCTTGAATTTCTATATGGGAGGGGGAATCTGAAAACACATTCATACATCTGAAACGTGTGCCTTATTTTGGCATTGCTGTTCTGTCATTTACAAGCAGAAGGGACTCACTTCTGAGTTACCTTAGTCCTCATTGACCAAAGATTTTGTATGTCAAGAAGAATAGTAAATGTTTAATGACTCCAGATACCAGAGAGAGTAAGACTCAAACTTAACCAAAGCATAAAAGGTTTTATCATAAACTAAATTAAATCGTCCAAACTCAGCTCATCAATAGATATGAAGGAACAGGCAGAACAGAGAAACCAATTTGTCTTCTTAGTAAATTAGGGGACTTGCTATTGTCTTGCAGTGCTTTGCCAGTAAGCAGATAATAAAAACTAGCATGACCACAGTTAAAATCAATCCAAATACAGTTATTAAATGATAAAGTCACCGGGAAGGTAGGAGGTATGGTGTGGTGTTGAAATAGCCTTTTACTGTGCAGTCACAAGTGAAATAAATTTGTAGGAGCTCATTGTACACGTGTAAGCTGCAGAACGTAGTGGCACTGGGAAGGTGCTCAAAGGATCCCGGGAACTAGAGCCAGTTCTAAGACAATTCTAATCCTCTTCTGTAACTATGCTGCGTGTTTCAAAGAAACTGCACTAATAAATAAAAACAAGACCTAATTTACTTAATGTAGACCTTCAGTTTTGTTGAGAAAGCTAAGTTATAAGTATAAAAAAAATAGAGGTGCAGTTAATGCTGCCTTGATAGTAGTTACAAAGACAATTGAACCCTTTCAAGAGAGAATTATTTTATTTTTCAAGCAATTACCCTAATGTAATTGCCACTCATAATCTGGTCTGCTTGACATAAATTCAGGATTTCATTGAATATTCAGAGTGTCACAGAGAAATATCACAGCTTCGCACTCTCTTTGGAAAACTGCCTACACATTGGTGATCTTATTATAGTATTTCTCCATCAAACAATTTGGATTCACTTTCCTGTAATACCAAGTTGCTTATATTTATTCCCATCACATTTCATAAAATGAATGTGAATTACAATGAGGGGGTTTTCAGCTCCATGTAGAATACATGAATAACAAATTCTTAAAGAAGAGTAAGGAAAATAGTTCACTGTGAAGTTTAGTAATGATCTATAATGAATCAAGACAAGAATAACATTAAAGTCGGTGCAGCAAAGTACCCTTGAGAATTTTCTTCCCTTTCAGGGAGAGTGTAGTTGTCGCTAAATGTAAACCTTATTAAATCCAGCCAGATAGTGGTGTATAGTGGTGCAACATGAAGCCCTGTAAAAATGAAACTAGTGATAAACTATGTGAGATTGAGACAAATAATGCATGTTACCACACCTAATGTTTTCTAACTAATTTTTCTTTAGTGCCAGATTTCTAAAGAGAACAGTGGTGATTAAAACAGATGGGATTGTAGGCTTGCTTGTCTGCACAGCTCTGTGTGCCACCTTTGCATTGAAACTGATGTATGGTGAAAAAGAGATAAATGCATAGGAAGAACTTGAGGGACAGGTAGTATAGTCTTAGTTTAAAGAAATCTCAACCAAATTAATCCAAAGAAAGAGATGCTTATAAAAAAAGCATAAGCTTTTATGAGTTACAAAAATTAGATACAGAGAGGACTGATGTGGAAAACGTAGTAACATTATACATAGTCAAACTAAGAGATTACACACATGGACAGGATAAGATTCTAAGTCATTTTAACATTTTTGGTACTAATATTGATGAAATCCATAACCTGTTTGTCAACATTGCTGTATCATTTTATGATGTCTTCATCTTTTTACTGCATTTTTAAAGAAATAACTTGTAGTATCCTTCGATTACACTTGGTAAAGCTTTATCAGAGCTTTATTTTGGTGGTGTTACATGACTTTCTTGTAATCCAGTTCTGTCAAAAGAATTAAAATGAATGAACGTGCCTGTAGCTGCAGCATATATAATGTATAACTTCTACTAATGAAATCTCCTAGAGCCATCTCCATATCGCATGTTCTGAAATGGGATATGAAGGCTTAACACTTGGCTTGCAATGATGGTTTAGCTTGGTGCAACTCTTCTAAAGCAATTTTAAAAGGATCTGCAAATCATCCTGAAGTAGAGCACCTCGAATGGGTTCTGCTGGTTATGTTTTCAAAGTGTTTGGGTGGATGTTGTAGTATGATCATGAATTCCCCTGTGTCAGTAGGTGCTGTAGCATATGTATATGTAATTTCATATATAATTTTCTAATCTGTACATACATTTATGCAAACACAAAAGCGTGTGATTGAAAATCAGGACTCAGAATTTAGTCTTAGATGAACACCAAAGCAAAAGAATAATTCTTAACCTGAATGGGTTTTATCTTGACAAGAAGTTAGTGGCATGGATCAAATCTGCTAAAAAAGAATGTGCATCTGTCACTTTGCTTTCAGTCCTATATAGTCTACTGTTTCAGTGAGATGCAAGGATATTATTTAATGGAAATGAGAGATGCACTTAACCCTTTTTATGGTAATTATGAGTGAATGCAGAATGTAGAGGTGACTAGATACATTATTTTATTACAATAATAGACTCACTGAGGAAAAACTCTTTTATGACACATTCCATTATTGCTGTTACAGACCTGTAATTTGAAGATTACTGCTCAAAAACCCAGACGAAATGATTTTACAATCATGGGCCCATTAAAGGTTTAAGAATTGTCTGGTTAGATTAGGAAGAATTTAGTTGTGGAAATTGTTGTGTGATTTATTATGCTACTTAAAAAGTGCACAGACACATGTACTTGTACAGCAGGCTGCATCTGCAGAACAGCCAGGTCCCCTTCGTGCTGCGTGTGGGCCCTTCTCACCTATGAGTGAACTTCATTTGTATTGATCTGCTTATTATTTCTGCATCTTTAGCATAGTAGAAGTATTTATTTTAACATCTAGTTCTCTCATCCCAGGCAGACAAGACGTGATACTATTGATCCTCAGGCCAGTCATCCATTAGGCATCCATTAAGATCCAGAGTGATAGACAAATGTGAATTACAATTATTATAATTCCATCAAAGGGCTGCTGAGATAAGGCACAAGTCCGTAGCTCAGCGAGGATAAGGATCGCCTGAACCCTTGAGGTATTACTGTAGTCACACTTTATATTGTTGAAATAAAAAGCCCTAAAGCAGTATCTCAGTGTGCTGAGAGATGTCCTTTGGTGAACTCTGGTTCTTCCAGGCATTAAAGCCCTTAGCCCTCTGTTTCACCACACTGCCAGAGTCCTTAACTATCAAATAAGAATCAGCAAAAGGGAACCTGAGTCTGTGCTTCGACTTTAATGTGCTTTCTGTGTCCAATGCGATCTGCTTCCCGTAGACGCTCCAGAAAGCATCTGTCATCACCATTGCCCTAAAATAGTTTTAGCCTGGCCTGGCATTTTCTCATCCGTTTCTGCCTTTCCTTTCTTACCAGGTGTTTCCCATATTATCATTCAGTTTTTTCTCTTATTTTCCTGGCCAAATCTTACTCTGAAACTTTCTGCTGTGTGGATTAACTGTAAACAAGATTCAGTGCCATGTGAGAGTAGCTCTCTGGAATGGTTTTATTGTGGAGATGTTTGAAAGTATTTGTTTAACTGAGCTATGTGCTTAAAATTACACTCAGGAGCTTATGAGCAAATGAGGATCACAGTTCTAATTAATATCTTTAAACTGCATGCCACCCCAGGCAAATTAAGTATGCTTTTCTCTCATATTTTAACCACGTAAACAGATAATTTGAATTGTGCAGCTGTTTTCCTCGATGGGGCACACATAATTAACAATTATCTGAAATACCTGTCCATATGTGTACCTGGGTGAGAGACCTGATGAAGTACACAGCTGGGCGAGTTACCTGCCATGGGCTCGGGGAACCCAGCTCCCCCACAGCCACTCACTTTCCTCCCTGCAGCCACTTCCTATTACACAAGCTTATTAGCGTTACTGCACGTGCTTATTTTTAACCTGTTTTGGGGCAGCACCTGATCTAAACCTGACTCTTGGATGACAGTTGGAAGGCTGAAACAGCCCAACGCTTTCAATATAGCACAGCAACTGCAATTTATGTTGTAACATCTCTGAGTGAGAATCTTACTCATGGTGTTTGTGCTGCTAAAAGGTGATGTTCGGCTGTCAGCAAAGGCCTCAGCTTTACCTCAGCATCCCGGTTCCTCTGTCTCTTGCTGTTCTTATTCTTCCCCAGGAATGCTGCCCTTTCAATACAATCACTCCTCTGGGTCTGGGCAGAGCAAAGTGCTGAGCCTGGGCCTGTGAATGACAGAATAACTGAGTCCATGTTTTTATAACTGACTGGCACCTCCTGCAGCTGGCCCCGGAGTGACCTCGTGTGCGTGTGGCGTTAGCACAGTGACACCTTAACGCTGGATGGAAACCCCTCAAGTACCAATTTTACTTGGGAATTGCACCCCTTTCATAGGAAACTGCATGCAATAATATACGTTACTGCTTTGTTATGTTGATTTTATCAATCCGTATTTAATTCAAAGATCAGAGAATGTCTGTTGTAGTACTCTCAGGCTGCACGTCTGGCAGCCACAGAGTGCAAAGATGGGATTTTTCTCAAGCACATAGGCAAATTTTTCTGTGTTGATAATGAAATGCAGCAAGACCTCATCTTTGCCCTGGAGGATTAAACTGTGCCCTGCAACACAGCCCTCGTCTGTGTGGTTTAAGTAAAGGTGCTGTCACTGAGTTTCGTGTTGTAGCTGACTGAAGTGTCGCTCAGCGGCTGCAGCACTGGTGTCAGGGCACTGCAGCAGTGCTGTTGGGGCTCTGCTCCTTGGGAGAGCAGCTGTGCCACCAACAGAGCCGGTGCTGGGCTTCTGGGGAGGATGTGAGCATCTGCAAGTGGGGAAACGATGAGAAGTTCAGGAAATGTGTGAGGCAGAGCTGGGTCCGCTCAGCAGTTTGTCACCTGAGCGAGGGCATTTTCCACCTTGTGCCGTTTTGCTGTTCTGCTGATGGAGTCCCCGGTTACCTTTGTCACCTGTGCTGTACACACGTGAGACCGTGTCCGCTCCAGAGGCACAGGACGGTCACACGTTGCTGCGTTGCCCCACGCTGTGCTGAGGGCCTGCGGACACCCCCTGTGCCCGGGCTGCTCTGTGACCCGCGGCAGGGCCCGGGAGGGGCCGGTCCCATCCTCGGACGAGTGCTCGGAAGGGGGCGAAGAGCCCCGGGCTCGGCCGAGTTCCTGGGCGCTCTTCTCCCCCATCACCGACGACTTCTGGTTGAAAACCTCCCACGCGTTCGGTTTCGCGACCCGCGGAGCGGCAGCCCCGGCTCCGCGTTCCCGACCCCGCTGCCGCCCCCGGGCCCGCAGC
>VZRW01004275.1:1060146-1131940 GCA_013398125.1 Aegotheles bennettii | reverse complement strand
ACCGGGGGTGGGGTCGGTGCCCGTGTCTGGGACGAGCGGGTGAAAGGCCCCGCGTCCTTAACAGGGGCACGGAGAAACTGGGAGTTACGAAAGCTGACTGCTCCGCTCCTGCGTGCTGCTGAGGGATGCTGAGGGGTGCTGGCGGTGCGGTGCGGTGGGAAGCGGTGCTGGGGCTGCCCTGAGCTCTCCCGGCTGTTATTTGGGGAAGTGTTCCAGCTCCTCAAACCAGCACGTGCCGAAAGCACAGCTATTCGCTACCAGAGCGGGGTACAGTGGTACAGTCCATCGTTAATAACCCCAAATGACAGTTGGTGTTCATTACATAAAGGATCAGAAACGGGGAGCTGTGGCCAGGCTGCTCGTTCTGTGTCTGTAGAAGTTGGTTTTTTGTTTTTGTTTTTTTTAAACACCAGTGCTTGCCTAGAAAAAATGTAGGAAGTTAAAGTTTAAAAGCTGCTCCGGGTACTTCAAATGCATCTATTTTGATTAACGGAAATGTGATGTGAAAAGCTATCTCAACTACAAAACAGCCTGAACATCCGTGCTAGCTAGTGCAGTTTTTTGGTCAGAGATGTGCACAATGGGAGGATAACGTCTGCTGTGGTGCTTATTTAAAGTTAGAGACAGGTACGAGTTTCTGCCATGTCTCAGGACATCTTGGGGCTTTTTCTGTGGCCTGGTCAGGCCTTTGTTAAAGCTTTTGTTATTTAACAGAGACAGCACAGTTATTATTAAAGTGACTAATATGATAATAAAAGATTATGTGAACTCCAGAGTTTAAGTGAGAACAATTCTTCTGTTTAGCTGTGGGTAATGTCAGGTTGAAAATTTGGTAGGTTTCTGCTTTCTATGACTTCTAGAATTTCACTGTCTGGCTCTTCTTTTCAGCTGGAATGTTTTATTCCTATTCCTTGCACAACTGACAGTAGTGGAAGTTGAGAAACATGAGAGGTGGGAAGCTTGTAAGGTATTCTGCTTCAGTGAACCCATAAGATTATAGTGCTGTTGCTTCAACTATTTTTGTATTTTACTTCCTGCTTGTCTGTCCTTTCCTTTTGTCCTTATTTTTGGTTCTTGCATCTTGCCGTTATTTTCTTTCCCTTTCTGTTTTCCCATAGGCTGTGTGTGGTGTTTGGTGTCTGTATCGATGCGCTGCCACTGACCATTGCTGTATGTGACCTTGTCTTTAGACTGCTGCTCCAAAGACTGGAACTGGGTTTGTTGCAACTTGCTCTTTCACGAGGCCATTTTGTTTCTCACTCTTGAGAAATTCTGGAGGACATAGAAAGTTATCAAGTAGGAGGTAATCAAAACAGCGAAGCTGATGTCTCTCCTTCTGGCTGTGGGAAAAGCCTGGTAGTTGTCATTTGGTTTGGAGGTGCCAAGATGTAAATTTCCCTTTTGATCCAAATAACCACTTTCCCAGCTGAAAACCTCACCCTGAGAATTATTTAGCAATCCAAATGAACGGCACAGTAAGTTTCCTACGTGTAGTTCAAGCCAACTGAACCACTTCTGTTTTTTCTGGCTTTCCCATAACTGCCCAACAGCTAAGAAAAAGAGCATCTTAAAAACTTCCCTAATACACCCCTAGCCTCTCAACTGTTTTTATTTTGACAAGATTTTGTTTTGACAAGAGATAAGAAAACCAGCAGGGAACGGCTGCTCTTTCTTTTGGGCCTCTGACACTTTTGAGAGCTGAGTGCTTCAGAAAATGCTGGTGTACAGCGCTCCTGTGGTTTGACTTGATGCTCTTGAGTGAGACCGAGAGCGAGGAGAGCAGATACTGGAAACTGTAAGCTTATTCATTCTCTGGGGGAAGTACCTGATGTGAAACTTTGACTTTGTTTTAAAGAACTGTTCTTGACTGCTAACTTCTGAGTGTCAAAGGGTTTGAAAATGAGAGCAAAGAACTTGCAACAGCAGCCAGTGGAAGTTTTGCATTTGCAGAGGTAAAAGAGCATTTTTGGGGGTTGTTTGTCTTAGGTATCTGCCAGGCCTGGTGTGCAAAGCTGCCTATAACTCTGTCCTTGTGGTAGCAAACTAGGTCTGTCTGTTTAGCAGTTCTCAGAAGAAAGTAATGTGACTTTGAGTCAGCTAATCCCACTCTATCACACCACTTGTCTTCATGCTCCTTATTTCCATTTAAAGGGCATAGGGGCCCCCTCATCAGCCATGAGAGGGAACCTCTGCTTGGGAGCTCATGTTTTATTGTGTCCATCAGTTAGATTTGGGTAGGAAACTTGAAATAAGGGTGTAGAATGGTAGTTGCAGACCCAGATGTTTCCATACAATGTGCTCCTTTCCATTGTGGTGGTAACAGTTATGAGAGTATATTCGTGTATGTCTTTGGAGGAAAACAAAATACTTTAATTTTAATGGAACTAAATTTGTGGCTCTAATCACTGGTTAATTTATTCTCAGACTTTATGACTGTATTACTATGGTTACAGGAATAGCGGTGCCTTGATACTGTGTGAGAAAGTGTTGTGTGGCTGTTGCTGCTGTGCTCCAAGGCTGGCACAAACGGGCGTGCTGCTCTGTTGCAGAGCCAGGATTGATGGAGCCGAGGTGTTTCCTGGTTCAGGATGGTGGCATTGCCCCTAGGTGTGCTCACTGACCTGTTGGAGCAAGCTAGCACCGTGAGACAAAGGAAATAATTACACGGCACCTTGTTATTATCATATAACAAATGTTACTATACATGAATTCAGTAATAAAATCAGTGCTGTTAAGGCCCTTTGAACACCGTGTTAATGCTTACTAACACAGATCTGCAGCTCAGGCCTGTTTCTTCTCAAGCCACAGCATACGTATGCTGCCATTTGGTTGCCCTCCTTCCCTTGTGCGTTACTAAAAGCTCAATCCTGCAGCCACTCAGGAGTGCGAAGTCGCTGCCCTTGTGGTGTGCCCTGAAGTCCCCTGTGGCAGGTGACACCAGGAGCTGTTCTCTGGTGTGCAGGGCCTGGCCTCAGCCCGAGGTCCGCAGCAGTCTGTGCACCAGCCAAAATCACTGTCTGCATTTAGCTCTTGGAGCTTTGACTTCAGGAAGGAGAAGGTTCGGATTGTGGACGTCCAGACATGAGTCGGGGGAGGACTGCTGTGTGCATGTGGGCTGCTGTGGTTTGGTGGCAGCTCAGATCCACCACTGACTGAAAACTGGTGGGGCTTGAACTGGCAAGCTAAGGGATCTTTTTTAGCTTTTCTGTTTCCACTCCTTCATTGCTAGGTGCTTTTTTCCTCTTGTGCTGGTTGCAGTTACACCAGAAGGTGGTCGGGGCAAGGGTCATTGTTTTGTGATGTGTTTGGATGGTGTTGAAGACAATGAGGGCTTGCGCTCCTACATGCTACTCTGAGACATAAATAGTGTTAATTGTCAGCAGCTTCCCAAGTGACTATTGGGAACAGGGATGGTTTCTCTTCCTCTCTTCTCCTATTGTTCATTTTTTAATGATGTTTTTTACTAAACGCTTGCCAACAGATTGACTATTAAAATATCTAAGACTTAACACTTGCAAAATAAAGCTGAAGTGAGTGCTTGAGCTGGGATGTTGTAAATGAAGTTTTGGTAACCTTTTAAACCTTTCTAATTCTTTTAAACATTTGTCATTTTATTAATAGTCTGTCTTTGTAGATTATAGAATACTGCTAAAATGAGAGCAAATAATTGTAACTGTTACACAGCAGATAGCTGTCATTGTTAGAGAAGTGCCTTAAAGAATGTATGGGGAAACTAATATAGAACTGCATGTTAATGCTGACCTCTGGAGCAACGATGACACAGGAGAATATTTTTTTGGCAATAACTGCTCTTACCAGATCACTGCAGTGGTGTATACTGTGAGAGGAGACTTCTGAGAAAGTGAAGAGTGTTTGGAAACTAATTTGCAAGTCAGATGAGTGTTGCAAGCACCGCCTCATCCTGTTTTGATTTTACCAGTGGAACTTCTTGAAAACTTCATTGCCTTTGATTAGTCAGGGTAATCATGTTAGCTTTAGCAGTTTATTTTCAAGGTGACATTAACCTCAGAGGACCAAACTTTGCTTCATGCAGAGGAGGTGTTTTTAAAGATGATAATCTCATTAGTTGTTTTCCAGCATTTAAGCAGGTAAAGTGATGATGAATGTTTTATGTAATTGTTCTTCAGTCTTCCCCAATTAAGAAAGAAATCCTGCAGAAGACAACCTAGAATAGATTGGCAGTTGTTTCTGTTGGTAGCGTATTCGACAGATACTGAACTGACATTGTGTGCTGACTTTTTGTAGCTACAATGAAGGTTAATAGTTGATTACATGATTTGCCTGTGTAGATAAGCAAAGTTCTTGTTGGAAGACTGCAGTGCTTTTATATTAACACCCCAGCAAACACCTAGAAATGGTTAAGTACTGACTGCCACCCTGTGCCTCTCAAACCTGTATCAACATTATTTTTCTGTCTTTACACAGTGAATCTCTTCCTGACTGGGAAAATAGAAAGTGCTGTTACCTCATTAGGTAAGACATACTTTTCTTATTTGTATTTACCGTTCTTTTGAGTTGTTATTGTTTCTGTTGGTTTTTTGTTTTTGTTTTAACCAAACAGTATGACCTTTGAGAGAAATGATGTTTTAGGAAGTTTAGGACTTCTAAGTCTTCCTGAGGTTATAGACTCAATCTGGTGTCACTGTGCCAGGAAAAAACTGTAAGCTTGAGGCTAAGACCATAGTACGTGCTGATATGTTTAGGAGAAAACTCTGTGTTTAGGAAATGTGCCTGGGAATATCAAGTCAGGGACAGTGGCCCATTCCTGGGGGAGCTAAAAGAAGAACATTAAATGTCAAAGTGGAAATTCAACCAGAATCGCAGCACTTAGTGTAATTTCCTTCTCTGTAGCAGTACTGTGACTTACTGACATTGCAGGAACATTGCAATCAGGGTCCTCTTGGTGATAAGGGTCCTCTTGTGCCTGTCAGTCCACAGTCACATTGGCAGGCTTGTTTTATGCCTGAAGAGGTTGCAATTTAAAACAGAAGAACCAAATAAAGGAAACGGGAGGAAAGCAAATGGGAAAACACAAAAATAATTCTGAGGCAGGGGGTAGATTAATATGGGAGCTTGAGCTTGAGAGGTTTAAATCAGGAAAAGGTAGTAATTTTATTATTAGGTAACTTCCTTAAATTTAGCTTAGGGGAAGTGTGGATGAACCGTATAGGATGTGTTGTTTGCAACATAGTATTTCCATTCTTTCATTGCAAAAAAATCCAGAATGTCCTCTGTGTTCTTGTCTGTTCTGCCTGGATAGTTCTTTGGCTTTTGATGGAGCTTGCCATCCGTTGGCTGTATGGTATATGAGTTTACAAAGTGTAACTTAAGTAATTATACAGTGGCTGGCCCAGACTGGTGATACTGTCTCAGCCTGAAATATATATGCTTCAGCCAGTTGGCTCTACTGCTTTCTAATTCTGTTTTTTTTTTTCTGGAAACAGAGAGTTGTAACATTTGGCTTTCATTCTTTCAAGTATGCTGAAAACCTCAGAGCACTATAGCATTCATGTTTTCTTGTCTTGATACAGTTTTGAGTTACTTTGTCTCCTGACAGCGTAACTGGAGTGGAGGAGAAAAAATGAACATAAAAGGCCATTGCAGTAGTGTGATCCATGTGTAGCTTCTCTTACCTGTGCATTGGGAGATAACAGGTTAGGATAGTGCAGTTGTAAGGCAGGTGACCCTGCCATGAATCATCTTGCAAGAGATGCTCCTTAGGAGCCCTGATAAAAGATGAGAGAAATGCGTGCTGTCCTAAACACGTCCTGTCAAAGCAGCTTATTACAGTTATCTCTGTGATAAAGCGTAGTGCAGTTTCTTTTCAGAAAGCAAGTAATAGCAGAAATAATGAGTTCTGGAGAGCGCAGGTTGAGCCACCATCTTGGCCATATTTGTACGATGACTTTAAGCCAGGAAAGCAGCTGCTGCTGATGGGGAGCAGTCCTGCCCCTGAGCCCATGCCCCACGCTCATGGTGAGCCAGTTCAGCCTGTTGATCCAGCAGAGCATGAGCTCAGATTTTGTTCACATCAGTGAGTTGAAACCTTGGGCTATGCCTTTGCTAGTTCTGGTATCGGGGACAGACACAGCCTGCTGGAGGTTGAATAAAGCAAAGGGGAGCCTTAAATCCTTTTTTCTCCACAGGCATAAAGGGATCTGCATTAAGCAGTGTGTGCAAGCCCTCCTTGAGGGAGCATTTGGAGAACTCCGAGGGAGTTTCTTGCTGCCCCTGAGATAGCTCCTGAGGAAGCGTATATTGCTAAGCGTTTGGTTTTGAGAGGAGGTTCTCTATGGCAGATGCAAACCACCCTTTATCCCGAGCAGATGGCTGGGATGTGTCCCTTGGGACTAGGGCAGACCCTGGGGTGTTGCAGAAGACTGTGGAACTGCAAGGTTTATTTTCTGCTGGGATATTCTGAAAATTTATTCCTGCAAAACTTAGTGCCCCCACCGCTGTCCTCTGGTGGAGCTTGTTGTTGTTCTTTTACAGTTGCTTTTGCAAAAATAGGAGTAATATTATTTGTGCAAAGTTTGGGAAACTTTCTTCCAAGTATTTGTGGCGTATTTAATTGGTGGGAGGAATCTACTGCTGTTCACAGTAGAAGAAATCCATTTGATTATTTCAGAAAGAGTCTCATTAAGATTTAAGCCTTCCTGACAGAAACTCTCTGAACACAAACACTTTCTGCCATTTGTTTAAAGTTTTTTTTTAATCTAGAAAAGATTTATTATTGCCTGTCTTCAGGATTTATCTTTCTTTTAAAAACACCATCTAAGTAAGATTTTTGCTGGACTGGTTTGCCAGTCCAGGGATTGGTATTTTCTCATGTGTCTTCAGTAATCCTAAATGTGGAGAATGTAAGCCACTTGGGACTTTGGTAAGTTGGGTTTTCACTTGTTTTCTGGGTTTGTGCAGAAAGGCTGCAGAAAAAGAGTTCTAGAACAGTTGTTAAAAAAATGTTGTTACCACTCTTCTTGTGTGTGTTGCTGATGATAAGGCCTTCCAAATCCAGGACTGTACCTTTCTATTTAGAGACTTCCCTTTCCTTTGGATGTTTTGGCAATTTGAAAAGGCTTTTGTTTATTTTCCTTAAGGAATCACACTGTCATGCTGAAGCTCAGCTTAAAGACACAATACTTAACGCATGCACATGATTCTGCAAACTTCATGGCCAGGAGCTGGTGAGGGAAGTGGGGCCCCTTTATTGACACTGAAACCCCAACAGTACAGAATTGTGCCCCTGTGTGGTTTTTCTGTTTTGTTGTCAGCACTGAAGGCTTTGTTTAGTACTGTTTGTTTGGTTTTTTTCCCAAATTTATGTAGGTGAAAGAACAGCTGCTGAAAGCAGCACTCGGATACTTCACGTTGACTGCCACACAACAGTCAGTGCACAAGGAGTAAAGAGGCTGGTTAGGAAGGGGATCTATTGATTTATTGCAAATACCATTGTAATGAGCATTGTTGGGAAATGAAAGGCATCAGGAGCATAAGGCAATTACTTGAGGTTCGGATAAACACAACAGCAGTTTTCTGGGAGGTGATGGGGGGGTGTCCGGTTTGTCCCAATAGGGGACTGTGGGCAGGCATATCCTCAAAACAGTGTAATTATGTTTTGGCAATATGAATTCAGATTAGTGGTCCATTCAAATTGGGAACCTTTGTAAGAGCAAAGCAGTTGTCCTTTTAATTTTGAGTAGGGCAAATCTGAAATACTTGTGTGTCAGAGGGATAAAGCCATGGGCAAGTATTGAGCAACAATGACCACTGCGGGATGAGCAGCCCAAAATGGCATATAGTGAGTGTCAGTGCAGCCCTTGCCTTGCTTCTGTCTTTGGATTTTCACAGCTACAGTTCTTCTGTTAAAATGGAAAATATGTTTCTTTTGTTTTGTTCTTCTTTCCGTGTCCCACGTTTGTAGCAGATCCGCAGTGTTAGTAAGAAAAAGCATTTCTCACTGAGAACCTAAACTGTTGTGTTATGTCAGATCCAATGCTTACGAGTTAGGAAACTGTAAGTTATTGCAAAAGAAAAAATGCTAGCAATGTTACTTCAAAACAGCTGGGATATTTCAAATAACTGTTGCTCAGGATCTTGGTAAATACTTCCTAAAACTGAGAAATGAGTATTTGGAACAATAATAGCTCTGCTTAACTGCACTGCTGAGTGCCCAAGTGGAAGTGATCATGCATAGTTACCAGCATGTCGATGGGACTTCCTCAGAACGGAAACTGAAATAAGCTTTGTGTAATTATGATTCTGTTCTAATGCATATACTATGAATAAGGGATACTAACCCAGAACAGTATTTGGTTCCAGGGGAACAAAAATATTTGCAGAGCTGTTGCCAGAAGCCTGTCTGGTGTATTTGCTCTTTCTCCTTTGTGCATTTCGTTTTCTTCCCATTGAGAAGTTTTACCAATCTGGCAGTTAGGAAATGCAGCCTTCCCAGCTCCTTTTGTGTGGTTGCTAGCTCTAGGTTCTCTTACGCTGCTGTGATACACTGATGTAGTGACAAGTGTGTGGAGGAGCACATTTGAAGACCTAAACAAACAGAACTGGAGTTGAAAAGTCCTGTGGGTTGTACACTTGCTTTTATATTCTGTAATTGCATCTGCATCTCAGGATTTTGCTAGCATGTAGTGTGGAGCCTCTCTGGTTTTAGAAATGTGATAACAAAAATGTTCTTGATTTTTATAACTGCTTTACTGCAAAATATTTGTTTGGAAAATAGCTGTTTGCATGTGTTTACATGTTCTGTATGCTTTTGTGGCCCTTGAGTAGGAATTATAGGCATATGTTTCAGTGGAATGCCCTGCTTGGAGAGTAAAAATAACGGCTTTTTATTTGTTTTGCCTTAGGTAAGTTACCTCATGCTTTTTATATTCCTATGGCTCTCACTTCAGAAGTGCTTAGTGTGAACAAAGGGAGCAGTGCCAGGCAGAGGTTTGCTGGTGGGGTGATGCTGCAGCCTGGCCCCAGCCCCAGGCTCTGCAGGCAGCCCCGACACCTGACTCGGCTGCAGCCAGGCAGCTTCACCGGCGCTTCTTCACCCCATCCCTCCAGTGCAGCTAAATCTGACTCCAACTGTGAATTGGAAAGGATGCATTTATAAGGCTGAATTTTGAGCAATACTGTAAATCTATGATTTTAACCAGTATATTTGAATGCATATGTGTATGAGGAAGCTTGAGGTACAGGCAGTCTTTTTTTTCCTTGCCACCTTTTTAAGCTAAGAGGAAGTAAGCCTCTCTCAAAAATTGGAATATTCAGCTGCAGTCCGCAAGTCACACTCTACATAGTAATTTGTTTTAAAAATAGTTTAAAAAATATTTTTGGAGAATGTTCAGAATAGCTATTGCACTGCACAGAATTTCCCCTCTTGTACTCTGCTGAGAGCACATTTTCCCATCAGAACAGCTTTCCCACTTGTCCTTGGAACATTTCGCTTTCATTTTTGAATTGCTTAATTACAAATTATAAGTATTTGATGTAGCCTTAATTGCCCTGCTGTCTTCCATAGGAAGATCTGAAAGTGCTTTGAAAATACTGAGCTTCATTTAGCCCCGTTTGCTCCTTTCTGGAAAATTTCTCCTATCTAGGGGAATTTAGAAGGAATTTAGAGTACTTGGTAATATTCAATTAAAACATTTGACTTTGGAATCCAGTTTACTTTTTTCTTTTTTTTTGTTGGAGATTTTTTTTTAACCATTACAAACTCTTCAGGTCTGTCATATGGCTAGGAGAATAAACAACATGTCCAGGAGCATGTTACAACAAAATGAGCTTCTAGATACTTTACACTGAATATGGATCTTCTTAAATTGCTGGGTGATGTACCCAGGCTTTGGGAAGCTGGTAAGAAGGATTTCTGTGTTACATGCTCTTGGCAGATCTATGCAGTAATATTGATTGTAGCCTTTAGTAGATACATACAAGGTTATTGATTGATCCTGCATTGAAATGCAGGTTAGGCTTGCCTACGCTTCGAGCGGGTGTCTTAATTAAAAACCAGGGCAGGGAAGAAAGCAGTAAGAGGATAAAACTGTTGACTCTCATTTGTCTGCAATCCCCAGAAACTGATGAAAGCTCGTGTAGCTAATGTGAATTGTTGATTAGGCAAAGCATTAACAATAATATTTTTTCCCCCCTTATTAACAGCTGATTGCAGTGGACAAATGAAACAGCACACAGAGAGACGGGGAGTCATCTATAGTCCTTCTTGGCCACTGAACTATCCTCCAGCTGTAAACTGCAGCTGGTTCATTCAAGGAGATCACGGAGAGATGATAACAATTAGGTATGATTTGATATTCCGTGCAGATAAAGGATTGTTTTGTTGATATGAAACAAAAGGTGAGTTCTTATCTGGTCTACCAGTATGAGGCTGTTTGACAGAGCTACTAAATGGTCAAAGGAAGCTGATTACACTGGGGCAGGTTTGCAGGTTGGGCACCTCTCTCGTTTAGAAATGTTCCCCTGTGTCTTGTTTCTGTAGGCTACTTCTGACATCCTTTATTTGTCTCTGTTTAGTGGTCAGGGTGAGCCACAACCCAGAGAACAGAATTCCTCTCTGTTACTCCCCTCCACCCTGCCAGGGGAAGATTAAAGGGGAATAAGGGAGAGAGACCTAAAGGTTGGAAGTTAAAACTACAACAGGTTTAATAGAACAGAGAAGGGAAAGTAACATGTGGGAGAAGGAACCAAATATACAAATATATATACAAAACCCAGTCTTGATGATTGCTGATCTGAGTGCCCAAAAGTCCCTCGCGACAGAGCTGATGTGGGAAAGGGGTCCAAAGCTCTTCCCAGCATGTGATGGATTTGGATCTTGCAGAGCACGTGATGAACTGATAACAAAGAGCAGGATCCTTGCTTCGAGACCTCGCAGCGCAGCGAGGCAGCAAGGAAGAAGGGATCAGGAAGGGGTGGACTGTCTGTCCTCTGGCTTCTACGGAGTGTGGCAGGAAATGGGAGGGAATGCAGGCTCCTCTCTGTTCTGTCCCCCTGGTCCCTCAGGGTCCTAACACCACCCTTGCTCTAGGTCCTCATGTTGATACCGTGAATTTTGCCTGTGCTCCCTCAAACCTTAACATTATTATATATGCAAGTAACTTGTAGTCTTTTAGTATATTTATCCTCGCAGTACCTGTGTGAGATTTGATCCATCTCTGATAGATGAGGAAGTGGTAAATTCATGTTGAATAGTCCCCCAATTTTTCATTGCTTATAGATAGAAATGGGTGAAGACTGTAAAACCTGGAACAGCCTCAGTGGGATATGTAAAATTCTTAGAGCAAAAATGGCTTTTTCTGTCATGTCTCGAAATGGTGCTAAGTTTAATTGACATTTGAAGATAGTAATTGCTTATTGTTATGTGTTAACCAAAAGACAAATACTGTTCTGCTTAATGTTTATTTCCAACAGAATGAAATAATAGTTAGCATTTGTGGTACAATTTCCGCTCATTCTATGAAAATAGTATTTGGAAAAGACTAGAATGTATTACAAATGGTTTGTTAAGAATTTTTAGGCTATAATACCAGCATACGGCTAATGTGCTTAATCTGTCTGGGCTAATCATAGTATCCTTCTCAAACCAAGCATTTCTTTCTTAAAAAAAAAAAAAAAAAGATAAAGAAGCAAACCTAGGAAAGGGTTTTTTTGTTTGGTTTTTAGCACTGTTGTATTTGACACCATCTGCTCATTCTTTGCTCAGCTGCTTGAAAGGACTGCAAACCTCTTCAACTGCAGATGCTCAGCAATTAAAAACAAATCTGCCACAGATGGAATAATAGGAGGGCTCCACCATCAGTAGTTCAAAATAGGAACTACTCATCAAAAGTAAAGAAGTAGATACCTGCCAGCATTTGAGATCCATAAATAGAAACATGCTTTTAAACCCCATTAAATTGTATTGGACTTGGGGAATTTGTTTCAAAGCAGAGATTGCTGGAAACTCTGGGGAAGCATACAAATGAGACACAGGACTTGGCTCTGGAGAATAGTACTGCAATCTATGCTATGAAAACGTCTCGGAGCTCCCAGTTAGAATTAGGATTCTCTTCTGCAAGTATGAGTGTAACAGAAGCTAAAGAAATAAAGGGAAGTAAGATGAGGAAACTGGTAATAATGTGCATATAGCTTAGATGTGTGCATAGCAGTACGATTTGAAAGATTTCTTCTTAATGGGTTTGTTTTCTGTCACTGCCATATCCTGCCCTCCTGTGCGCATGCAAACAATGGGAACTATGTGTTCACATCCTAGGCAGTAATGTGGTGGTGTTACATTTCTGACTATAAATGTACTTGGAATGACTCACTCCAGTGTATGAAATGCAAAATGTTACAGCATTGGAGGATTTCTTTAGAAGGTTGTAGCCCTCATAGTGCCAAGGACGTAAAAGAAACAGCTGACTTGCCTAGGCTAGCATGATATAGGCAAACTGGGAAAGAGCGTTCAAATACAAACATTTTTTCCTCTTACCAGATGGATATGCTGCTTGTCCTAACAGTATGCTGATAAGGGCATAAAAGAGTAGCTTTTTAGATTTCCCTAGGGAAATCAAACACGGTTCTTCTGATAACATCTGGATGTTGAAAGGTTTAAAAAAACCCACCTCCTTTGTGTTACGTTATGCTGAATGTGTTTCATTTGATCTTGACTTCTCATTGACGGTGACAGCAATGGTATATAAGTATCATACTTGAGATATGGCAGGAGTCATTAAGGGATAAAATTGCAATTGAAAGTAGTTTTGATTTCCAAAACCTTTGCAGTTGGCAGTCATTTATAAACCTGTTATTCAGCAGCTTTCAATAGAACAGTGCCCAGATCTGTGTGTGGATGTAAGATGTTGGCTCCTGTGGGCATGTCCTTTACAAGCTTTGTCTTCATAGAATCATAGAATGGTTTGGATTGGAAGGGACCTGAAAGACCATCTTGTTCCAACCCCCCTGCCATGGACAGGGATACCTCCCACTAGACCAGGTTGCTCCAAGCCCCATCCAACCTGGCCTTGAACACTTCCAGGGGAGGGGGCATCCACATCTTCTCTGTGCAACCTGGGCCAGTGTCTCACCACCCTCACAGGAAAGAATTTGCTCCTAATATCCAATCTAAATCTGCCCTTTTTCAGTTTGAAACCATTCCTCCCTTGTCCTGTCACTACATGTCCTTGCAAAAAATCCCTCCCCAGCTTTCCTGTAGCCCCTTCAGGTACTGGGAGGCTGCTGTAAGCTCTCCCTGAAGCCTTCTCTTTCTCCAGGCTGAATAATCCCAACTCTTTCAACCTGTCTTCAGAGGAGAGGTGCTCCAGCCCTCTGATCATCTTCATGGCCCCCTCTGGAGTCCTTCCAACAGCTTCACATCCTTCTTATGTTGGGGATTCCAGAACTGGATGCAGTGCTCTTGATATCTACATTTCGTGTGTGTGTATTGATTTTATTCATGTCCTCACATTTCCGTGCTTACTGTTTTGCCTTCTAGTTTGTTTTTTAGAAATCTTTGGGGAAGACTTCACAGGAACAGGAGATCTATGTTCTTTGTGCTTATACCTCTGTTAATTATGCACATTCCAATACTTTCTTCCAAGTTTGTGTGCCTGATGGAATGGAGCTGTTGAGACCTAGGAACAAGTGTGTAGCTCCTGTGTTCCAGGACTACGTTGTGTCATTTTTAGATTCAGGTAATCAGTCTGTTAGTTATTGTTTTGGAAACTACTTGATTTTTCCTCCCATTTTCTCTATTTTTATGCCTGTTTTCACAGAGGGCTACGTAAAAATCCTGTAAGAACAGGTAAAGATGTCATATGGAGTAACTGTCTCTGTATCATTCTTTACAGATTTTATATGCGTGTGTTTCCTCATATCTGAGAAAAAGTCCAAAACTGTTTTCGTTTGGCACTTGCTGTTGTAATTAAGCTGATGTGGGCAGAGTATAAATGAATTACGTTTTATTATAGGAATTTAGGGGGCTGAGAGTAAAATGTTCTGCATGTTCAGAATTCAAGATAAGAGTGCTGAAAAGTGATCCCTCTAGTGATCTGCTCAAGCTGTCTCTGACTGAGGCAGGGAGAGGATCACCTTCATTTGCTTTCATCTCAGTGAGTCACGTCACTGGCTTTGAAAAAAGAAGTTCAGATACCATCTGAGTTTCAATTTCTGAGTAAAACTGAGGCTGGTTCATGTAAAGGCTTGCTGGTCAGTAATTGTGAGAAGAATTAGAGGAACTGCTTCATAGTCTATTTACCAAATTCTCACTGTTTCAGAACTTGACATTAATTAGAAAGAACTCATAATAGCCATTTATTTAATTGAGTTGCATGTGCTCAGCTTTTGAGAACGCAGCCCCTGCATCTCTTGCCCAAGGTTGCAGTTAGCTGGTGCTTGGGAACTGGGAATAGAATAGAGCTTTCCTGACTTCCCAGGTCCTTGTGCTTCAGTGGTTAAGCAGAAGTTTTTAATGAGCCAATTAAGTCATCAGTGGTTCACAGTCTGCACTTGCTGTGAGAGGTTGGCAAACAGAAGTAACTTTTCTTGCTTAATTGGCTGATCTGTTTTATTTTGGGACTGTGCTCTACTGATCTACTCATAATGTTTATTCTCCAATTTTTTAATGAGTTTAGAGGGCCAAATTGGACTTTTGCTTTATTTATTTATTTATTTGCTAATTACTTCCATTCAGACTTTACATCTGCTGGGCCTTCCAACAGTTTACCCTTTTTTTCTGTTCATTTTCCTGATCATCCCCTGTTTGTCCCTTTCCAGTTATTAAAAATGCAGTCTTTTTTTTTACTCTAATCTGTAATTGCTTGTGCTTAAATTACTAAGAAAGTTGTAGGGAATTCCCTACATTACTTATAGAAGTACTTTTTTTCCTCCCTCAAGAACCGTAACTAGAGACTTCATTCAGTGCTTTTCCAAAGGCTGTAAGATGTTTGTACAGTCCTACAAGCAGCAGGGGCACAAGACTTTGTCCCTTATTTCCCCTGCTTACTGGCAGTCACTCAGCCACTGGGTTCATCCTTTTGACAGAAAAATTTATGTTCCAGTTTGAGAAAGTTCAATGAAATAAGCAGATGTCCCTGCACTGTATTTTGTGGGTAGCAGGATTAAGTTATTCTTCAGAAGACTGTAACAACAGTAGCACTAGATCTAATTACAGATGATGAAAGAAGTGAAGTAGCAGAGATTGAATGTACTATTCAGGGCTCTCAGGTAAAATAAATCAGTGAGCCATGTAATGTCAGATTAGTATAGCAGAAACTTCTTACACAAAACCTTGTTCTAAATGCATTATAAAGCAAGCCCAAATTGTATATATTTATACGTGCACGTGTATGTGTGCATCTTGTTTTGTATTTATTTACAAAGGAGTGTTTTTGTGGTGAGGTTGGTTCATGGCTCATTCAAATATGTCATGCTTTTGGTCTTGAGTAAAAATCACCATCAATTTAAACAGAGAAAGATTTGCTCCCATTGGAGACAATATAACCTAAAAGGATGCTGGAGTGGGGTGATGATGCCTGAACAACAGCAAAGTTTGTTCAAAATATGTCTGTTGGTTAGTTCACACGAGGTAGAACATAATTGCTTTGACTTTGCTTTTGCCCTTGTAAGAAGAAATTTTATAACTGCTGTGGTATGTATTATATAAAACTTTCCATCAAAACTAGAACATCTGTATTTCAGAGAAACTATGCTTATTCAGTGGTGCTTAAAACTCCTAGGCACCTGTGATTAAGATGCTTATTGTTTTTGAAAGACAGTTAATTCTTATGAATATTCTGTATCGCCCTTTTTCGAATACCAAGGCATTTGTTT
The DNA here is from genome assembly GCA_013398125.1 of Aegotheles bennettii. Lineage (NCBI taxonomy): Eukaryota > Metazoa > Chordata > Aves > Caprimulgiformes > Aegothelidae > Aegotheles > Aegotheles bennettii. The sequence continues at coordinate 1,116,091 of VZRW01004275.1, read as the reverse complement.
TGAGAGCTCCTGCATCCCTGAGAGGCATGGTGATTTCAGGGAGGCTGTTAAAGATGATACTTCCACGCAAGTCTATTCTACCTCATCACCCTTTTACTCAGTTGGTTTTGTGGCTAAAGCTTGGATTTCTCAGTGGAGAAGTATGGAATTCTGCTCTGAATCTGTTTCAGACCCACAACTAGCACTCAGGAAGATCTGTTACTGTCTGCATGCCTGTGCTTCCACTTTGGAAGGTGGAAGTAAAGTTTTTTCCTCTTCCACACCCTTTATAATAAACCAAAAAAAGCTATTTATTTGCAATGTACAATACTATATTCTCAAGGTGCGAGGAGAAGATATTGTTAATCATAAACAAATGCAGGCTCTCCAGAGGTATCGCTATCCTCTGCAAAATAGTTTGTGAACAAGGCTTGTGTGTGTAGCTGACTTTTCTGTACTTTGTTTGAATCTTAAAAGTGTTACACTTTTTTTTTTCTCCTGAAAGAAATGCATTTTAATGTAAGATGCAGGTAGCTCTTCGTATAGGCAAATTCTCCCTGGGGTGTGTGCAGTCTGTGTTGTGTAACACCACTGTGGGTGAATTATTTACCTGATAGACAAAAGTAGCTCTTTCCAGCAGAATGGGGAAAATGAGTGGCTGTGGGACTTGGTGGAATGCTGGGAACTGGGTAGGATAGGAGAACAAGTTGTTTAGCTTAGGTTGATCCTGGTACATCTAAAACAACTACAGAAGTAAGATCAAAAGATTAGGTGAGTGATCTTGTTTGTATTGCACAAACAGTTTTTCTAGTCAGCCCCACGCTTCCTAGTCCTGAGTTTCCATTTCTTGATCGAGTGACTGTTGCCTTTTCTTAAACATTTTTGTTGTTGGGCCGGTAGATATTTCTAATGCTTACCCAAAAAGTCTCTGTGACAAGAAAGCCCTACAAAAGCAGTCCTGCAAGTAGATGATAGAAACCCTTGTTGATGCCAAAATGAGAGCAAAACCAATGTGGTAGCTCAGTAATGCTGTCTCACATCTCTTGCAACAGACTTGACGTGGGTGCCTTTAGTTTCACTGATGCTTTGTATAATTCCTTTTCACACCACAGTGCCTGTTCATACCGTTTCTTGGTCATTAAAAAGTGTTTTGCAGAACACCTGGGTCAGATACTCTTTAGTTTACCTTTGCATGGCTGATTACTTAAATCTTTTCATTCTGACTGCACAGTTGTCTAAAACTTCCTTGTAAAATATGCTGGTTTCAGAAGCATGATAATGTCTCTTATAGCAAAGAGTTAGGTGCTGTGGGAATATTTCTTCCCAGGTGGAAAGACACATACAGCATAGTGGGAGAAAGAAGGTTAGAAAAGGGGAAGGACATATTTTGGGGTGGATTGTCCTTGCCTGCACATACATTGTTGGACATCTCTTAATTTCCATTTTAACATAACACTTTCAGTGCTCTTTTCTCATTCTCTTGCTGATGTTTTTTTTTCTGGAGAGTTATTAAACTGGTATATTTGGCAGAACCTACAGATATGTGTAGGCTGGGTCTCCTGCTTAAATTAATTGGCTAGTTTATGTAGTTGCTGCTCTTACCCTTTCACCTTCAAACAGCAAGATCTGACAGGCACTGACAGCCTTTCTTAAGTATGCAGTGATAACAGAAAATTATCTTTCCATTTATCTTTTTCAAATAATTTGAATTTTATGTTTGTGAAAAGTCCCTTGTGGAAGGAGGTCTGTATTTTATAGTAGCTCTTCAGCCTTTCTGGAACTTCTGTCTAGGTGTTTGCATGGAGTATGCACAGATTTCTACCAAGTTAATTTTGTCTATCAGAGTTGTATGAAAGAGAACCAAAAATAATTTCTGAGTGTCCTGAACAATGTGCTCCTTCCTAATGAGTGTGCTTCTCTGTGCAATGCTATTGTCATTGCAGATTACTGAATGCAAATGTAATCTGTTTCATCAGGCTGAACAAATAAGCTGTAGGGTTCCTGAGCTACAGGTTAGGGAGTTTTATCTGGTTGTGTTCAGTGTTCTGCAAACAATTGGAGCACCTCTTTGCACTATGTAAGCTACTGTTGAATCACCACTGGGCTTGGGTTAGTGGAAAGGCTGGAAGTTTGACTGTAAAAGGTTATAGGCTTGTTTGCTCGGTGTTTGTGTTCCCAGAAAAGGAATATTTTAGTCTTTGAATTAAAAAATAATGTTAGACTTTAGGTTTCATTTCTACCCCTTGCACTCCTCTTTTTGTCCTCTTCCCTGACTATCCATATCTTGAAGACTTGATTTTTGCCTCTTGTATTTATCCCCTTAGGGTTCTTTTTACTGCTCCCTATCGCTCTTTTTCCAAGACAAGCAATCTCCCCTCTTACCCCATAGTTTTGTGGCATTTAATGTTGGGGAAGTGCTGAAATTCATCTACCTTCTGTATAATGTATTCTGGAATTTCACTTTTACTCATATTTGTATTTTAGGAAGCAGGTCTTTTAAGGACTCTGAGTAGAGGAGGAATCATCCTTTCAGCTTTTGGAGCTACTTGGCATGCTGTTTATGCCTGTGATCTGGGTGCTTTACCAAACTGGGGGAATTTGAGTGCTCTGTTTATATGTACTCAAGATACTGTAGGTGTTTCATTATCTTTGAATGTGATCTCTGTCAGCACTGCTTGGTGCAGAAAGTCAACTGTTACAGTCTGTTTTTTCTCTGTCTTCATTCCATATAAACGTCCTCTTTGTAACTTGTGTTTTCTTTTGTTCCTAACAGTTTTAAGAACTTCGATTTGGAAGACTCTCAGAAGTGTGCAGTAGACTGGTTGATGATTGGCCCCTCTTCCAAGAGGGAGGAGTACAAAGTGTGTGGGTCTTCCATACCTCCTTCTTTCATCTCTGCAAGGGACCACGTTTGGATATTTTTTCACTCAGATGCATCCAGCTCAGGGCAGGCTCAGGGATTTCGTCTTTCTTATATTAGAGGTAAAACCTTACAGTTTTGTTGGCTTCACTTACATTCTCTCTGGCAAAACTTGAAGACGGTAGTATTTTTTTTGTAGACAGGAGTCTTGGGCCAGTCTTGATGACTGCAAGGTGTTAGCATGGTAGCACTGGTATTATTTCCACTTGGCTTTTTAACAGTATTCCTGACTTGCGATGTGCAGGGTAGTAGATGTTAAAAAGTGACATCAGATAATTCCAGAAGTTTTGATACTGACTTTTTTCTTCTTGCCCTCTTTCACAGGAAAGATAGGTCAGGCTGTGTGCCAGTCAGATGAATTCCATTGTGCAAATGGAAAGTGTATTCCCAGTACTTGGAAGTGTAACTCCATGGATGAGTGTGGTGATAACTCAGATGAGAGAAACTGCACCGTCCCTCCAACAGAGCCTCCATCCAGCATCTGTCCTTCAGGAATGTTCCAGTGCAGTGCAGCCCACTCCACCAAGTGCCTGTTGAACGAGCTGAGATGTAATTCCGTTAAGGACTGCAGTGATGGTTCAGATGAAGATAATTGTCCTGATCTTTCCTGTGGCAAAAGTCTGGGTAATTTTTATGGATCTTTTGCTTCTCCAGACTTATTCCGTGCTGATCACAGCAGGTCAGACCTCCGTTGCACATGGTACGTGGACACACAAGATAATCGACATGTTCTATTGCAGCTTGATTTGCAGTTAGGCTACAATGACTATGTAAAGGTGTATGATGGCATTGGAGAGAGAGGTGATAAATTAATGCAAACATTTTCATACCACAACAATAGGCATTCAGTGAGCGTGGAGTCATCAAAGGGCCAGCTCACTGTCTCATACCATGCCCGCTCCAAGAGCACTGGCCATGGGTTCAATGCAACCTATCAGGTGAAAGGCTATTGCCTGCCTTGGGAACACCCCTGTGGAAGTGATGAGGAGTGTTTCACAGATAAGCAGCATTGTGATGGCTGGTGGCACTGTCCAAATGGCAAGGATGAGGAGAACTGTCCTGCTTGCCAGAAGAATGAATACCCATGTGAGGGAAATAGTGGGCTTTGTTACTCAATACTTGACCGCTGTAATAACCAAAAGAACTGCCCAGATGGCTCCGATGAAAAAAACTGCTTTACTTGCCAGCCAGGAAACTTCCATTGTGGTACAAATCTGTGCATCTTTGAGACTTGGCGCTGTGACGGCCAAGAAGACTGCCAGGATGGAAGCGATGAACATAACTGCCTGGTGATCGTTCCCAGGAAGGTCATCACAGCTGCTCTGATCGGGAGTCTTGTGTGTGGCTTGCTGCTGGTGATAGCACTGGGCTGTGCATTTAAATTATATTCTCTGAGGACCAGGGAATACAGGTAAGCATCTTGCTTTTATGATGCTTTAAGAGCTATGGGTTGTTTTCCTCCTGTGTTTAAAGAAAAGTCGATCATTAACCAGAGAATTTGCAAACTACTGTGAAATCAATCCAAGGGATTGATGACAATTAAATGGCAATCATTGTGTTAGGCTTAGAGAAGAGTAGTAAGGATATTCAGAAGTGGTGAGGGCAATGTCAGCTCTTCTGTGATAGATGAGCAATATACATGTATTATGCAGCCTGGCAGAACCTGTATCTAACTTACAAACCAAAACTGTTTTGAGCAATTTCTTCTTCCTGCTCCTCTCCCTGCAACAAACACCTTGCCCTTGACCAAAAAATTGAATGCTGAACAGTTACAGGGAAGTCTTTGCTGAATCTGAACTGAATCACCCTCAACCCCTCCCCAAACTATTCTCAGTCTGCTAAAAGTGATGTTCTGCAGTGGTGGGGCCTGTTCTGGGCAGGAGTTGTTTATTTCCGCTGTTCCTTCTGGTGTGCCCCTCTGTACCCTTGCTGTATGGGTAGTGTAGGTGTTTCTGTGCCTGTGTACTGTGTGTTTGTGCAAGCGTGGCTCTTCCTTTTGGGAGAGAGTCGTAAGGGACTTTCTGAAGCCCATCTCTTGTCATGTACACCAGGTCTGTGCTGTGCTGCCAACACTGCTTGTGTTTTCAGTGCAGTGTGCTTTACATTCTCTCCTCATCAAATCTGCATGATTAATGAGCTGGAAAACAGCCACTGTGCTATGTTGGGAACCTCAGTTCTGGCAGGACAGGCAAAACTCTGCAGCTGTAAGCTGCCCCTGTTCTGCGATTGTTTCCAGTTCTTAATGTTGTCTCTTCCAAAAATAACCCTTGGACTTTTTGGGCTGAACAAGTTACCACTGTTACTGGTGTAAGGTGGCCAACTGAACTTCTGTTGCCACAGAGTCCAACCTGGGACTGCAGAAAAGAGTTTTACTGATTTGATTCACTGATGCTTACACCCTGTAATCTTACTCCTTTTGTTTATTTTAGCATCCTGGCAAGATTTTCATGGAGCCTAGCTGAAGGTTTGAGTTTTTGCTGCTAGTGAGAAGCCCTCTGCGCTGCTTTTATAGATTAACATGAGGGAGGCAGAACAAACTGACTCTTACTTCTCTTCCATGTCTTCCCTCTGGTTCTGTTCCCAGAGCGTTTGAGACCCAGATGACACGACTTGAGGCGGAGTTTGTGCGGCGGGAAGCTCCACCTTCCTACGGGCAGCTGATTGCACAAGGACTTATCCCACCAGTTGAAGACTTCCCTGTGTACAATGCATCACAAGTATGGAGACATGAGTTCCAATGAACCTATCACCAGCCAAACTACTACAAATTAGATTGAATCAATCTGGAACTATATTGTTTCAGTAGCTGTGCTAATTATATGGAAGTCATTTAAAAATGTGTATGTTTTCCTTGGAGCTGAAGAACCACAGTTACGCATCTTGGTGCTGTGGGTAGTTTTGGGCACATTAAATGTGTTTGCTAGGGAACAGCAGTGAGATAAACACATGCTGTTTTGCTGTACATCAAGATAGAATGAACAGAGACAGAGGTCAGAAAATAAATAGAAAAAAGGCTTTTCTAGCTGAAACTGTAAATGTGCCTGGAGCGATAAGGAAGTAAGGTCTCTAGCAGTATTTTTTGGAAATTCTGGGATTATTTTTCATTTACAAATACATTACACTGGGAAGCCATTAAGTCATTCTTCTATTTCATTGCTGAGTTCTCAAAAATCTCCTGTGCCCTGTCAAAAGTATCCAACTGTGATGCAATTCCTAGTGTGATAAAGCTCTTGTAGTTTGTTACTCAAGTGGAGAAGTAATTTACCTTGGCCTTTCTTCTCTGTTGTTGTCATCAGCTTTTGAGGATCCTCTGCTATTGCTGGTGATAGAGGACTCAGTGGTCTGCAGTCTGGTTCTTCAGTGGTGATCTGATTGTGTGAGTGCAGCATTGTCCCAGGCAGACGAGTAGAGCTTAAACTAGTAAAGGCAACACTAAGGGCGAGTCTTGGTACAGGCAGAACTGTCTTTGGTATTCTGAAATAGTTCATTAGAAAATATGCATGTAACAAGGAAGTGTAGGGATCAATCCTGAGAATTCTGGTGAGGTGGAAGTATTCCTGGAAAGAACAGGGTTTGGAAGTCTTTTGAGTGTGAAATCATAGTTTGTTATATCTGTGTTTCAGGCTTCTGTGCTGCAGAACATCCGAACAGCCATGAGGAGGCAGATGAGACGACACTCGTCAAGACGGAGCTCATCTCGGCGGCGCTTGGGCAGGCTCTGGAACAGACTCTTCCATAGACCTCGGGTGAGAGGACAGATCCCACTCCTGACCCCTGCCCGCACTTCACAGACTACGCTGGGTGATGGAATCATCAACCCTGCTGATGGGACTATTCGGAGTCCTCCACCTTCCTCCGAAGGACCTAATTTAGAGGCAAATGCCGACGGCCAAGCCAGGGGCCTACAAGAAGCTGGATGTAGCAGCTTGCAGCCAGAGACTGAAACCACAGAGCCATCGCCTTCAAATGTCTTACTGAATACTTGCACAGCAGCACACGCAGAGCCTGAGGCTGGACACGCTGATAAATCTTTAGGTGCTGAGACCTCTGGCAGTGAGCTTAAGCAGTCTGCTAAAGTGGATTCAGGAAAGGCTTTCAGAGATCCTTTATCTGAAAGTGTTACAGAAACCATCCATGGAGGGTCAGCATCCAGGAGGACTGTCCCAGAGGACAGTAGTTTAAGCAGAAGTCACCCGCTGAGTGAAGAGCCAAGTAGGTTACCCACGAAAAAGTGGGAGTCTGCTTATTCAGACAGCTCTATGAATGTTCATATCCAAGTGGATGGACAAAACCGATGTTGCCCTAACTCATACCGGGAGGAGCCTTTGGGTATTCATGCGACTTGTTGCCATTCTGTGGAAGTGCCAATGTTAGAGTCCTCTACTCCCCTCTCTGAAATCAATACCAGTGATGATGAATCTTTACTTCTTTGCTAATAAAAATTTTTGGTTTGGCCCTGTAAATTTTGTAACTTCATTGTTTGTATGACAGTGTGCTTTGGTGGTAGGTGGCAATGTCTGTGCTCTCGACTTCGTCTCATAAAGCCAGTGTGCTTTAGTCTTACGGGGAGTACAGTACAAGACTAAATGGGACAAGTTTTTGTCTTTGTTGCTATTCCTGAAACTCCACTGGGGCAGAAGTAGGCCAGTGTGCAATGTCAGGGGCTAGGAGAGCAGGAGTGTGTCACTGCAGTGTAGAGGCATCTCCATCCTCTGGTGTTTCTTCGATGCGTTTATTCACTCTGTGTTCAGGGAATTAGTGCTTCTTTGCTTTTCAAGTGGTCTTACTGAAACTGGAGAGAACTCTGTTGGAACCTGAGGCAGTCACCAGTCCTTGTAACTATGAGTACTAAACTAGAAATGTCAATTTTGTCTTTTTAGACATAATAATTTAATTAAAAATTAATTTAAATTACAAATACTTAAAAGGAAATAAAATCTTTGTAGCCTCCTCTTTATAGAAATTGCTCTCTTCCTTTGCTCCCTTCAGAAATGTTTTGGTGGCCATATGTATCTTGAAGCATCCACTAAAACCAAATTTTCTGTATAGAACACCCAGAATGATACCAGGTGTTCTTACCTGCTACAGCTTTGTAATAACAGAGAAGCAGTGTTCAGCATAAGTGGAGTGCATTGAACCCCGGTTGCAGCAATATTTTTTTGAGTTGTCATATGTTACGTTCTCTTCATAGTGATGTTGTGAAGGTTGAAGAATTGTTTGCTTTCTCCCTGTCCTGTTTTCCCCCTCCTCTCTTCAGGGACTTTTATGGTTATGCCACCTTGGGTATGCCCTGAAGGATACTGAGGCTTCACAGCTCCTGTTGGCTGCAGTAGTAAGCTCTGGGCTTGGTGACGGTCAGGATCAGACTGCTATTTAATTTTGAAATAAAATCTGCTTCATGAGTTTGCTTGTAAATCTGCTACCTAGGTGCAGATGTATAAATCAGGGTTTTTTTATTTTTAGAGGATGCTATTTTTTGTTTGCTTTTTTCTAAGAACTGAAATAGATCAGTGCCATTTTCAAAGCTGACACTCTGTGGATTGTACAATGCTTAAATGTAAACTGGTGCCTTTGTTTGGTTTATAGTTTAATTTAAAACAACCAAGTTATTTACCTGTTGACATTGCTTAACCAGGAGTGACTCAGTGCAGAATGGCAGAAGGTTACTGTGTGGGGCATTGGCCAGGCTCCCCCATGCTCTAGCAAGAGTGCTGCTTCAATTCCCCCGTGAGGCACAACTTTATGTAGGAATTAAGAAGGGAGTTGATGCTGCTGCTCTGTAAACACCTGAGTGCTCTGAAACCTGTTTATTGCAATAGGAATTCAAATTGCCCAAAGCTGAACTGGTAAAGTTGAAGTGGACTTTGGCATCGGTGGATGGGGGCTCAGCTGTCCACAGGACCCTCCTGGCTGTAAAGACAAACAGGCTTTCGCAGGGAACAGTTAAGGTCACATCAGTGTCAAAGATGTTTTTCGTTTAAATCAGCTATATTTTTCCCTGGATCTTTGACTAGGACTCCCCTTGGGAGTGCCTTAAAAAAGAACAAGGAATAGGACTTTGGCTTTACTGAAATGGAACATGGAAGACTTCAACTGAAGTGATTTTTTTTTTCTCTTTATTTGCATACTGTGCATTCCAGAGGCAGAAGATTCAAGCTCTTTAAGGACATTAATGGCAGGAAGGGCTTGTGGCAAAATGCGTAAATGAGTAAGAGTTGTAGTTACATAAAATAAATAACTGCTCACTCATTTTTTTCTAAGTGCTTTTGTGATCAAAATTAATTTAATCAAAGGAAATGTAGTTCTGAAAGAGATCTTGCTTTCACAGCATTTGTAAACATTTTAGGTATTTACCTTTGCAAGGCCACATACTGTAGCCATTACACTGCCATGTTGTTTGCATCTAAGGCTACAGATTTAAGTGTCATCTTTTTTGTTTTGTGTCTGAAGATGATTTTAAATACATAGAATTGTATGTGTAAAGCAGTTCATTATAATTGGGAGGAAGGTTATATTTCAAGGTTAATATTGTGCAGATATGAAGGACCTTAGAAATATGTATATACCCTGTTACAGAAATTTATTTCTATAATAAAATTATGTTGATTATAGTATGCCTTAAACTATCACCACTGTAAGGCTCCTAAAGTTGAAATATGTACTTCAGAATACTGCTGTATTTTGGGAATAACCCTGAACAGCTAACACTGTATTTTATTTTAAGATGTGTAATTTCACATCATTTCTTACATACATCATACGTATTTGGTGTACTGATCCATTTGGTAACTCAGTGGAAATTTGAGAATATTTTATTTTTAGAATCTTCAAGAAATCCAGGTTAATGAAAATTTGATGCTTGAAGTGTACAGAAACGTTCACAGCCACCACTACTGGAATTTATAGCCTTGCATCGAGGGATACAAGCCTGGTGCTCTTTGTAAGCACCTAACTTTTGTCTTCTGCAAGACATCGTTCTCTCTTGGCTGTCCTAGCTCATTCCTTGGAGGGAAGAGTCACAAATTTACTGTTAACTTTGTAGAAATCTCTGTGTGTGCTGTGAGCACGAACAGGTGTGTTGCAGTGTCCTGGAATGTCAATACGTGAAGAAACCACAAAGTCTGCCTTAGTCTATATCTGCCCTTGCTCCAGCTCTTGCAAGCATTAAGCAGTAAATCAGCTGTCCTTGAAGACACCTAAGTTCTGCTTCATGTAAGCTGCCTCTTTGTATTCAGAACTTACTAAAATTAAAAAAAAAAAAAAAGGAAACTGCTACTATGCCAGAGATGTGAACAGGAAGATTTCATTGTTACATTTCTTTGCTCAGTGGAAAACATCACACTTTAATGGCCACACAACCTGAAGTTAATCAGCTAACAAACTTGTTAAGGTTTTTGTTATTTCAGTAATGCTTTTCTACACTCTTTAAAGATTTTTGTAGACAGAAGGGAAACAAAGTATTCAAATATTAAAGGTAACAAAACTCCCCTGTCCAAGCAGCCAAAAAAACCTTCCCTAAAAATATCTCTGTATAGAGAAGAATACCTGCACAGTTTTAAGAAGAATGGAAGCTCATAGGCAGGATTAAGGGAAAGCAACCCCCTTATGTTTTCTTTTACTGCTATTAAAACATGAGCAATATTTCTGTTTGAAATTCTGGCACCTTCCAGCTTGTGTAACATCTCTGTAACATCCCTTAAATGTACTTGTTTTCCTTTTCTGTTCTCTGCTTTGTTGGGGTTTTTTTGTTTGTTTCTGTTTTTCTTTTAATTTACATGTTGTATATATTAATTTAGAGATAACATTTTACCATAACATATGTACAGGTATATAGTTCAGGTAGGGCATCATGGTTGCCAGTGTCTGCTGGTTCCTGGACAATGATACTAAGCAAGTAAGATGCTGGGCATCATCATACTTTGCTTGTGCTTTGGATCTATTAATTTTTAATAAAACTTCACATGGCCAGAGACTAGATTGTGGGTTTCTGACTGTCACTCTCACACCAAAGATCAAGCGTGCCTAAATTGTACTGCCTTTGGTTGACTCTGACTCTGCATGTGCCAACCCACGGCTCGGTGTGTTGACATGAATACGAAGGGTGAGTTTTGCTTTGCTTTGGTTTTTGGTTTGGGGGGTTGTTTTTATTTTTTTGTTATTGTGTTTTTTTAAAAAATTATTTGCTTTTTCTGGTAGCTGAAGGTGTGGAGTTGTGTCACTTTTTTAGATAGTACATGTGAAATTTTACCACTAGCAATTCAGTGTTGTATACAACTGCCTTTAAAATGGATGTATGCATATACCCCACATAACAAAAAGAAGCCCTGAAGTGTATTGATACTTTAGGTGGTTAAAAAAAATGGTAATTTCTGAACTACAGCCTCTCCTTCCCATTACTGAGGTCAATGCTTGTTTTGCTGATCCTTCCCCTTCCCAGTCTGCTTTGGAGGGCACCACTGGCTCTATCCTGCTGTTTTTCAGTAGAAGGTGGAGGCTGAGTTATTTTGTGCTGACAGATTTATTTCATGGGCTTGGAAAAGTTTGTCTGTATTGAAGAGAACTGGATGGAGTTTATGGTCATCCAGATTTATCTGTAGCCATGAAGGATGGGAGGACACAGCTTGATGCAGAGGGATGATGCCTCCTAACCTCACACAAAGTGTGTTTGCTTTGCTTCATCATGAAGTGCTGATTCAGCTGCAATGATAGTGACAGAAGGAGTAATAATACAAACCAGAATCTGATATCAGGCTGAAGTTAATATAGCCCATAAAAAGGAAATGGAGTAATAAATGATACCTGTGTGTTTCCAGCAGAGTTTGTTGTCAGCCTGCCCAGCGCAATAGATATGTCTTACGACAAACCAAGGAGCTAGCTCGGCAAGCCTGGAGGGAATTATGTATTTTTTAATCAGACTTTCCTCCAAGAGGGAGAAGAACTGCTTTTACTTGGTTAGGGTTTTTGTTTTTTGCAAGGAATTGAGTTTTAATCCCCCAGGCAGGCGTTTGGATTTAAAATCCGGTACAAATGCCCATCTGCCTGTGACCTGGACTTGGAGGTAGCAAACCTCATCTGTTGTCAGTCTTCTTACCTTAGCAAGCTGTTCAATAAGCTGTCCTCCCCTTTCAGATTCTGGCTGTTGTGTTCTTGGCTATGGGGATTACATGGTGACCAAGGCTGATGTGAGTGGTAGAGGTTTGTGTTTTATTCCTTTTTTCTGTTGATGTTTCCTGCCTTGTGATGCCATCTAGGTCTCCTCCCTTCTGTCACTGTCTCTCACTTTAGGACTTTAAAATAAATTTCTTGTTGGCCTCTTGGCATCTCTTGGCCATTTTCTAATAATTTTCTTTGGATTTTCCTTTTCCACGTGTTCAAGTGCAGAACTTCCTTGCTGAAGTTAGAGCACAGGTGAGAAATGTCGAGGAACAAGGAGGAGAGCTTTAAAAAGCCAGAGGCTTTGCCTGTATTCACAAGTGGAGTCGGAGGTGGTGACCCAGGCAGGCGCTTTCTCCTGAGATGGGGCACACCCGTCTGAACTCTAAAGCTTTAGAAGATGAATTCCAGCAAGGTTCACTTTTTTTTTAACATTTTAATTGATGACACGTGCTTCAGCATCTCCCATAAAACTCCTCAGCTGCTGAATAATTGCTAACTTGTCATTTGGTGTTTGGTACAAAGGGGCTGGGAAGCAAGCAGGCTTTCTTTTCAAGGTTTCAAGAATTCACAAACATGAGCATGAACATGAGAAATACCATGACAAAGGCCTCTGAAGATGAAGCATGGGACAGCACGTTTGCTGGGGGTTGGTTGTTTGCTTGTTTGTTCGTTTGTTTGCTTTCCCCTCAAAGATGAGTCATTTTATTTAGCTTCAGCTCTTCAGCATGGAAAGGCACATTTGCTTTCACAGCATTTGCTTGTTCACAGGAAAGCGATGGCAGCGGGCTCTGGACTGGGTGGCCCAGCCTGCCACAGCTCCTCACCAGGTGATGGTGGTGACTCTTCTGAGCCACCAGCTCTAGTCCTGTGGTCGAAGCTGAGTCAGGGTTGCGCTTTCAGAAGCAGTTGAGCGTGGCTAATGAAATCTTGTCTGCATATTTTTGGATATATTTTTTTGTAGAGATGCTGCCAGCTCAAATGTAATATTAAATACACAGTGACTCATTAATCCTTTCTGAGTTGGATGGAAGCTCTGGCCTGATACAAGACTCCTTCCTTGGCCCTGAAGAGATCAAACTCTTCTGGTTTGTGTACTAATGTGAACTGAAAATAACCAATTTCTTATTAAGTTGATGAAAACACTTGAGAGCGACCAGGCCAGCAGCAGCAACTCTGCCTTGTTCTCCCTGTGCTTCCCCTCGGTGCTCACCCAGCTCCTATTCCCTATGGAATGCCATCATCTTTGGGAGAGGGCCCGTCTGCCCAGTCTCCATTTTGCACCGTGCGTAGCACAGTGATGCTGTGATCTGTTGCTCCTTCTCTCCACATGTGCTGATGCAGATAAGAATAATCCAATAAATCTTTCATTGACTTTGCAGGCTGCAAAGCTGACTTGCAGGTGATACTCTTGTTAATACATTACCTTGTTCTCCTTCCCTCTGAAATTCTCTGAATGCTGTGTTGTTGCCAGTGCTAACAGAATAAACAGCACAGAGTATTTTTCTACATTATAACCTCTAATATTTTAAGCTACATAAATATAATAGCATATAATATATATTCTTATATAGTATTGTGTTGCTTTTAAAGCTTTGTTTAAACTCCCTTCTTTTGGAAGTAACTTGCTTTTCCGTATCAAGTACCACAATATTTTTTACATACTTGTGTCATCTGTCTCAGGGTTTTCCTGTTGTTCAGTGGGCTTTAAAATGCTAGTGATTATGTCTCCTTTGGGCCTGTTGCTTCATTTTTCAGAAAAATCACACTTAGATGGGGTTGAGCGTGCTGCTAAACTTCATTTAGCATATGACCATATCTTTCTAGCTCTGTATCTTGATTTCTATGGTAAGAAATTGTACACATTAGGGACTTGCTTTTACAAAGTCTTTAAAAAAATAATATATGTGATGTTGGAAGCACAGATTCAGCTGGTCCTGAAAAAGTAAGATGTCATGGAATACCTTTTTGGGCTTGGTGTGTAATTTGAAGACGAGCTCTACTAAACCATCCTGTTATAAATTCAGCCTTCTGATTTAAGGCCAAATGTTGATTGTTTCAAATCTCGGCAGTATAATCAGGAAAAATTTGAGCTAAACACAGTTAACAACCACGAGGCAATTGGTCCTTTAATTTTGCTTTGATTTCCTTAAACAATAGCCAAGGAAGGCCTTGGTAGCTGGGGCAGCACGTTGTTGTTATTGTTGTTATTATTGTTATTATTATTACTACTACTATTATTATTATTGCTAGTACTACCTTTCTCATTACCATACAGTTTCCACGCTGGCTTATTTCCATACTTTAATTATTTAAACAAACAAAAATAAAACCACACCAAAACTTAGCAGTTCTGAAAGCGTTCATTATTGCTGTTGCTATAATAAATTTAATTTTGCCACTTGATAGTAATTGAAAAAATTAATCTGTTGGAAATTATACCACAGAAAGTGGATTTTGAACTATAGAAAATAGACTCAGCCATGAGAACCTCAGACACGGGTTAGGTGTCCAGGTGCTGCTTCACAAGTAGAAACGGGAGGTGTGCTGGTTGTGTTCTTTTGTGTTGTTTTTGTTTTTAAAGGCAAGCCGAATATATATGATTTTCATTAGCAAACTTTATATATTCATAACATTTAAAATGTGGAATCTCTCTTTACGTGTGTGCACATGTACACACAAACCCACACCTTTTTCTTTAGCTAAATACGTGTTTTAATCTCTCATGATTAGCAGCTTTATACAAAGAGAAGGCTGTAGTCGTGCTTCTCTTTAGTGCCTACCATCTGAAAGTTCAGCGAGAGATGGATAGGTGTTTAAAAATAAAAATACTTCTGCATAATGAATTGTGTTGGAAAGATATGTTCCTTGAACTTGCTCCTTATTTTGGGTCTATTCTCGAGTCTTTGTAGTGTATGTGGTACTTGATGAACTAAGAGATAATGAATCCTTCATTTTTGTACCAGGGCCTGCAACACATAAAAAGATACTTTTAAAATTAAACTCACATGGCAGTTACCAAGGCTACTGAATGTGATAGTTTTTGTTTTCAAAAGTTGCAGAAGAATAGTAGCAATTCAAAATGTTGCTCAGAGCTGTTCTCGCATTTTGCATTTTCAAAAGATTCTTTGGTGTGAAAGTGGCCATATTGCTGCAGCAGCAAATCTCTATATATTAATTAAATATGTGAACTAGATTTTTTTTTTCTAGGGTTTTTCACAAATAAAATATGCAAAACACTTTCTAAAGAGCATCTGATGTGAGAATGATTTAGGCTTGTTACTTGGCAGAGCATAGTTGAAATGGGGAATTTGCCTCTGAAGCAATGTGACATCATCTGACACTTCAGTAAAAAGGAGAAACGTTGGGCTTCGTTCCCGTGTTTCCCTCGAGTTCCCACTCCTGAGCCCGCTGCAAACCCCTCCACATCTCTGTCCTCCCCCCGCTGGCACACGGATCATGCTGAGCTTCGTGCTAGAGTTCCTGGGTGGTGAAATGAGCTCCATCCCCACCTGGGATACAGGAACCCAGCTCTGCCTCTGCGGAAGTGCTTCAAAATTGAGGTACTTGAGATTTTATTGCTACTTGTATATGTTTTTTTCTCTGTGTCACCAAATGATGTCTGAACAGTCAAGCAGGCTTTTGATTTTGTAACCTCTACTATAAGGTCCACCCAGGCTGGTTAATGTTCAGTGCAATGACCCTGCCCTGATGGGGCCGGTCGTGCTGGTGTTTGGATGCTTGGATGGACACATTGTGCTCTTGCAGGTATGTGGAGGGATGATCTTTTGGATTGTGACTTTGAAGCCTCATGTGTTATGTGGGGGGTGTCGGGGACCGGGGACAGCAAGAGGAATTTTCCTGCTGGGACAGGTGTTGCAGGGTCTCCTCGCTTTCTCTTGAATTCTCCACTCTGATTTTGTGTTGGGAGCTGCCCTACTTTTGAAATGCCTAAATGTTTATGTCTCTGATGGACCCTCATGGTGGCTGAAATCAGTATTCCAGAGCTGTATCTGTGCTGCTTTTCCTTGCTGAGCAAGTACACTGCCAGAAAAAAACAATCAGCACCTTATTTTATATTTTATTTTGTCTTTTTTTTCTTCCCCTCTTTTTCCCATTTTCTTTTTTTTTTTTTTTTAGGGAAAAACTAAAAGCTACAGATGCCATGAAGGGTGTAGCTCATTTTATGGGCTTCCTATTGGAGCTCTAAAAACATTTTTATTTGTACAGAAAAACTTTTTGCAAAAATCATCATGTAAACAAGAAGCCACTTCAGCCTCGGAGGCCGCGTTGTTATTTCCTCCTGGCTGTCTCGCTTGCGGGTCGCGGGGAGCGGGCCGAGGGTGCCCCCTCCTCCTCGGCAACTCCCCCCTGAGGGTAGACCACAAAACACAGCTTCTGTCCCCAGCATGTCACGGACTCTGCGGAGAGCAAAGGTGCGGGTGGTTAATGGGGATCCTCGAGCTCTTCTGTATGAAAGCATGATACCAGGGCGATGCAACGGGTGAAGGAACGTGCATCTCCCCAGCTGGGGCTGCTCGACCCTGCCGCACAGCTGACTCCCCCTCCAACCCTTTTCATCTCCAGCTCAGCCACAAAACAGTGCTTGTGAAGCAGGGACAGGTTAAGGCTGGGCAGCTTCAGGGATGCCCTTCCCTGCGGCAGCAGAGTTGAGGACAACCAGCAGCCCCAGGGGCACAGCGAGGCACCGTGGTGCTGGCTGACCTGTTAGCTTATTTACACACTTACCTATTAGCTTATTTACACACTTTGGTTTATTTCTCCAGTAGACTCCAAGAAAAAACACTGGCACTCCAGTTAAAATGATAATGAGTCCAACTCCACAGACGACCGGCTCAGAGTATAAGCTGAAGATCAGCAGAAATGCCCAAAATGCCAGGTAGGTGATGGGGATGAGGAGGTTCACCTGCCAGGAGAGAGCAGAGCAGAGCACGCCTGTGCAGAGCAACAGCAGTGGCTGCCCGGCCGCAGGGGGCTGGGGGGCGCCTGTGGGCAGCGCTGCAGCCTCAGGACCCGCCGTGGGCTGTGCCCCCTTTCCCTCCACTGCTTATCATACTCTGCCCATCCCAGCCAGTTCACGAGGGGTCTGCCTGTGTATCTTGTTTTTACACTAGTGGCACTTTGGGACATGGTTTGGGATCCTAAAGCATTACCACTACATCAAAAACCAGACCATTCCTCAAGACGGGAGGATGGAGGGCTTGGTGTGCCTGTCCTGTCCTCTGCATTGCTATTGCGACTACAAGATTTAGCTCTAACATTGGCACCTTGATAGGTCTGAAGATTTTGGGTTTCTTCCAACGTAACACAATCAGGCCTATAATTGTCACTCCGTAGCAGAGGTAGTTAATGAATGACACGTAGTTGATTAGCGTGTATGTGTCTCCAACCAGCATGATGATAAGAGTGGCCAAACACTGCAAAGAGATAAGCATGGTCTTACTTGGGTCATTACTAGAAAAGGATCTTAAAAGCAATAAAACCAAGCAAAGAACCCATCAAAGCAGTTATACTCTTTTGTTTATGGCCCCTGCTGGACATCTGCTCCCCTCTGCAGCTCGATGTGTTATCCCCGAGCTGTGCCTGCAGTAGGGATTCGGGGTTACCAGGAACATGCCAAAGGCCGGGACCAGTGGGTCTGTTTATGAATACCCTGGGGTGGTGGCACAGGTGGCTCTGCTGCCTGTGGCCAGGCAGGCAGGGCTGGGAAGGCTGGCAGAGCTCCCCAGGGCGCCACTCACCCATTTCTGTTGCATCTTAAAAGCTATTGAACCCTATGGTGAGGACTTCTGATAAAGAAAGGATTTCTTGCAGACTAACACACTGTGGTCAGTGCACTACATTGTTGCAGGTGCCCTGTATATTCTACAGAATAAGAGCTTTGCCCTTTGCCCCCACCAGCCCACGGCTCCTGCTGCAAATAGCCAGCATCATTAATCTTTTGAGCATTACTTGTGTTTGGAAACTGGCAGATGGATGGGAGAAATTGCCATGCCTGCGCTTGCCTGTTCGTGCTGTATTTCTGCCTAACTCTGTAAAGCCAGGAGAGCTGGCTCAGGGGTTGGGGGGTTGCTCCTTGGGTCCCGCATCCCTGCCCATTGGTACCCCAGGAGCTGAGCTGAACCCCTGCCCACACCATGTACCAGTGCTACGAATGTTGCTGGTGGCCAGAGCCTGAGGGAGGCTAAATACTCAAATCCCTCCAGAGAGCACTCAGGATTTGAGGCTGTGTTCCTCCAGGCTCTCTTTTTGCTTATGTTCTTTTTTCTTAATTAGCTGTTTCAACAGCAAAGTCCTCTCGGGGAGGGAGGGCTTCAGCACCACTGGCACCAGGAGTTATGCTCCATTGCCATCACATGACCCTTTGGTCCCTCTGTTCCCCTCTTCAAAGCCTTGCTGGCTTGGCAGGGGATTTCAACGCATTGAGCAGTATCACCACAAAATAGATTTAAAATAGGACAGTGTTTTATATCGGTGTTGTGTAACACGTTCCCTGCTTTCCTCGCACAGGCACGCGGTGTGGTGCGCACACACGACCCTCTCCTGCCACTAACGGGCTTTGCAGCGGTGCTGCTCGGAGCAGTGAGGTTCTGTGCGTAGGTGACACTGATGTGTCAGAGCTGCTCACGGTGTGGGCGTGATCCTCGGCCGGCAGGAGGCTGCAGAGGGGGTGCTGCTCCCCCCCATCGCCTGGCCGTGCAGGAGAGCGTGCTTCTCCCCACTGTCTGGCAGAAAACATCTGCCTGTTTATTTTACATTTAGCTTGGCCTCTTGATTTTTGAAAGGATTAGTAAAAATACAGGTCTTGCTGGTGTTGTTAAAAAGGCCTTTCTCCATGTACAAAGAAACCTTCCTCAGTGCAAAGACCAAGATATGTGATCATTGGAAGGGAAAAAGGAACCTGATGTATTAATTAGGTTTGCCCCAGTTTGCTATTGTAGCTGCCTACACTGTAGTATTTTTATATTTCTATTTGTTAAGAAATTAATACTTCCTAGCAGCATTTGATATACCCTGAGCTGCATTAAAACACCTTCAAATGATGAATTGATACGCAGCGCTGGTTCTGTGATCTGTGCTGCAATTCAAGGGGATTGTTTGGGCAGAGTCAGGGGCTGATGTGTGTCTGATTCCCCGGCCAGCTCGGCTCAGGCAGCCCCCTTGTGTCGGGGCTGTTCTGCAGTGAAACAGCCTCTGACACACAACGTGTCATTTCGGCCAGCAAAGGAGTTCTGCTGCTTCTGCACCAGTGGAGCTGAGCTGCCCCGCAGGAGCCTGTGATGGGGCCACCGCTCTCTGGCTGCCCAGGGCAGGGCAGACCATGGGCAGTTTACCCCAGAACCCTGCACAAGCAACGCGTGAGGTGTTTGTGGTAGGGCACTACACCCAGGGAAAGACTCAGCTAGACAGGTATTTTGTTATAGAAGTGGAATGTGCAGGAGGCTTATTTGGTGAAATTTGGTCTGGGTGTGTTGCGCCAGAATTGCTGTTAGAGCTGGGAGACATAGAAATGTGCACCTTCCTAGTGCATCTGGGGACAAACCCTCTCTGTTTTGATACTGGTGGCATATCTGCAGTTGGCAGCAGTTGATGCAGCTGAGATTTCAAGCAAATGCCCCTTAAGGTATTCCCTTGCTTAGGATGGCAGCACCAGGAATCATTTCCTTCTTTAACATCTTCTATGCCACAATAAACCCCATCACATATTCTAACTTCACTGTTGGTAAAAGTGTATACAACTCTTTGTTTCAAATCATAACTTCTGTAAGTCGTTGATATCATGGACATTTATGCTGAATAAAAAGTTAGAGAAACCTTCTTCCTGTGGGAGCACGTTGGCAACCTGAGCAGCCTCAAGCCCTCCCAACACTTGGCCCATTGGTTTCTGATCTTTGCAGGTGACCTCTTGTCTACCATTCAGTGAAGGCTTTATTCAGGGCCACTGTAATTATTGTCCTTACTTAATTTATTGGCCCACAGAAAGGAAATACCCCTGGTCCTCAGAGCACTGCCCAATCATCCCTCAGAAGCTGTCTTGCTCATTAAGAATAAGTAACTTTTAGAACACTTTGTCCTCTCCCTGGGACCCGCCATGTCTCTGGCTTTGGTGGCAGGATCTAAACCAGCCCTGCTTGAGTAGGATTAGCAGTGACCATGGGGATTTCCAAATGTCTGTGGAAAGCAAGCAAAGTTGGCCAAAAGATCTTATATTTTCTTAAATGAAGTATCTCTGTTTCAAAAGCCAGTCTCTATCTTTGCTGTGGGTAGGACAAGTGGTAATGGGCTTATATTGCAGCTCAAGTTAGGTGCAAGGGAAACCCTCCAAGCATCATGGGTTGTTGGGAGTGGGAGAGATGACTTTGGAGGCTGAAGGCTGCTCCTCTCTGGGCCTGTTGGAGCTGCTCAGCGAGCACCCACCAGCAGCACTGCAGGACTACTTGCTTCTCCTTTTCTGGGTAAAAAGGCCTCTCGAGGACTTTTCCCGCTCTCTTCTCCATGATTCTGTGTTTGTAAGAACAGGTTACAGGATGACAGAACAGGGATGGTCAAACTTACGCAGACGAGCAGGGCGGGGATGGGTGTGCAGTTCTTGACATGGATCATGGCGAGCAAACTTGGCAAATGGCCTTCTCGGGCACCAGAGAAACATAACCTGGAAATAAGAACAGTAGTGTTGAATGCACTGGGTGTACAACAGCCTCTTCAGTATCTAGCCATATGACATCTCTGTTCTCAACTGCCCACATTGATCTTGGCATGGAAGGGAGCTGAGGCCTGTAAGTGCTGGGCTGTGACTGGGGACACCATTCGAGACTGCCTGTGTGACCTGACACAAGTTATTTAAATGAGACCCTTCAGCACAGGAGGCCTTTAAAGGCTAGTGCTACCTGTGAAAGGGTCTGCTCTGAGGTGCTAAACTACCTCAGAGGAGGAGGAGAGAGATCTGCCCAGTTCCTGTTTGCTGGCCAGCATCGCCTCCTCACCCAGGGTGGGATGAATACTGTGCAGGTTGTGAGATGATCAGCCACACATAGCCAAGGCATAAAAAAATCTCACAGGTAATATTTCCAGTGTCAAAAGGGTTTTGGATAAGGTTTAACATGCCTTAAAAATGAAATCTTAAGTGTGTAACCTGTTACATATACACTCAGATCTGTTGTATCTCACGATACTCATGGAAGTGCTGAGGTACGTAACTTTCCCAAGGGCCTTAAGACTTGGGTTGTTTCCTCAAAAAAAATTTATAACTTTTTAATTAAGTTCAGACAGGTCAATTGATATAGATAACCTTCACAGATTCTGGTGCTAGTATCAGCAATACACGCAAAGTATTTTGCCTGAAAGGAGTTTTTTCCAGCACAGGAATGAAAAACTCTGTAACTGGGAAAAGCACCAGGCCCTAAAACTCCTCTTTGAGTGAAGCACAGTTTAGCTTGTAGCTGCAGGAGCTTTAACGATATAAAATTACTTTGGTTCCATGCTAAGTGGTGTTTGGCTCTTACTGTGAGTTATTCCACATCTGCAGACACTTTCAGTAGCTTGTAAGGATTGTTTTGCAAGAGATTCCGTGATTCAATATTACGTTTGCTGATTTGAAACAGAGCAATTCATAACTGAATGTTTCCAATATGACAAACAAAATTACCTCATGCTCTACAACACCCAAAATGTCTAGCTAGCATTTCTTTAGCAAATTAAATTAAAACAGCCCCTCCCCAAATTAGATAACATTCATAAAATTGTACTCCATCTAACCTTGATGAGGTAAAAAGGTATCCATTTATTCCTCCAAATGTAGATAGGGCCACTGAGACTGGCATAACCCAGGAAAAATAGCCCAGTAACTTTTCACCAAATGTCTAAAGCAACAGAAGGCAGAGAAACTGAAATACACTGCAAGGCACAGAACTGAAATCAAGGTGTAGTTTAGACATCCAGGGAATGGTTTACTTACTACCGCCACAGCGTTGGAGGACAAGAGCTCTTGGGGTGACATGGCAGTGAAATATGCAATGTTGGTGAACGTATACACAAATGTCACCAATGGGATGGATATGAATATGGCACGAGGTAGGTTCCTAATAAAAGAATTAGGAGGGTAGATAAGAAATTACAGTCATGCACAGCGAGACTACAACAACCACGTACAGCCCAGGGGAGGTCACCCAGCTGGATGGGTTCATGGGCTGTTTCTCTGGAGAGGAGCCACTTCTATCAGCTCTTCAACCTGCTGCACGTTGGAGAGGGCCAAAAGTGCTACGAAATGTCACGTCTGCAGAGGGGAGATGCCCAGGACCAAAACACCACATGCTCCCTTTGGGCATCCCTTTGGGACTGAGGCAGCATGTTGCGAAAAAACAAAACAGCCATTTCTTGATAGCCCTAGGTACAGGTACCAGTGGTGGAATAAAATACCTTTTTTTGCTTTACCTTCACCTGCTCTGGGAAGGAATGGTATCCAAAGACCTCTTTAGAGATAAACACCTGAACCATTCTGTATCTAATACAATAACGCATTTTTCTCTGTGTGTCAGATTAGGAAAAAAGTTTTTTAAAAACGTATTTAACCTTTATGATTTTGAAGAGATTTAGTAAAAATGGGATTAATTTTTTTTTTAGTTGTTCAATTACTACTTCATATTTTAGTTTTCCCTCATTGTCCATCCTTTTTATTTCTCAACTGAGGCCATATTTGCCTTATTTAAGTCATAATTTTTCATTTTTCAGCTTTGAAATTGTGGTGGTCCGTTAAAATGTTGGTGTTTTATTGAGGGAACACATTACCACAATTCCTTTATTCCTGCCACATGTCTGAATATTCACTTTACCACTCACTAGTGTGAAGCTGTGTGCAGAGCCCCTCATAAGGCTGCAGCTTCAATTCATTTCCATCCAGGCTGTGTAATAGCTTAAACTTTTCCTTGTTTAATTGCTGTGTGCATTGAATGCCCAGAAATAACTAATGCTCCAAGAGCTGCTCTTGGCATTCATCGTTCTGCTTCATCAGCTTGGAAATGTTGAAAAGTTTCAGCTTTGCTTTACTAAACAAAAATTCACTTTCCCTCCAGCTTTGCCAGGCTGCTCATGATAAATCTTTTCCAAGCTCCTTCCTGTACCCAGACCAGCAGAGACTCAACATTGGTGGCCCTGGCTGGGGGCTGTCCTCACCGCACCATGACTCTTTAACCTTCTCTTTCAGGTGTCTGTGGAAGAGCCCCTAGGGGTGAAAAAGCCAAGCGAATTCCCATGTAATTCAACATTTTTCTCCCTATAAATACTTGTGTGGCATTTCATCAATGGTTAATTTTCTGCTATAGAAGCACTGTGTGATTGGATAGTGCCATAAAGATAATGTTTTGTCGATAAGCTGCTTTGATCCTGTTAATGCCTCATGCAATCTATTCTTAATTACAGTGTTTCCTTAACTTGCCTGCTGTCTGTTCTAAACAAAATATCTCCTCTCCTTTAGAAAGACCAGCCCCATAGATATGGAATGACATTGCTGCAGCTTATTAAATGAATAGTATTACCAGATGGCTCCAACGTCTCAGCACTTCAAGAAAATGAGGATGGCATGGAAATGGATACTTGCCTGCGGGGATCAACCAGTTCTTCTGTTACATAGTTCAAGAAGTTCCAGCCACTGAATGCAAATGACCCTTGAAGAAAAGCTAATGCTAAATGCCCCACCGATGGAGTCATCCAAAAATTGAATGCGTTGCTTGGTGTCAGCTCTTTGTAGTTTCCTGCACAGAGAGCGCAAGCAAGAGGTTAAGCCACCCCTAGAGAAGTGCTGCCTAGCAGAGGCACTGGGAAACAGGTACACTTCGGGGTTCTATTCTTTATTATTAGTCTTTATTTGCTTTAAGACTTCATGCTCTTCATGTTCTAGAGGTCACCATGGGCTGGCATTGCGCTGGTGTCCAGGGGAGGCATCTCGGGCCCTATGCACGGGTTGTGGTGCCGGTGTCACTGCCACAACTCATGGGACCAACCTGTGCTGTCTGGAGATGGCTCCTTGATGGGGTTAATTCCTACCTGTTCTAATGTGGTTTTCCTTTACAGGAGTTTGGTGATGTTGGGTAGAAATACTGAAAAATGAAATGTCTATGGGGCTGAAAGATTTGTCAAGATTGTGGGACTATTTCCACTGAGAAAACAAGTTTTGTGCTCTCTGTAAATGTCATTATTTCACCTTCCTTTATTCATCATATACGTGATAAAAACATTGTGAGCCCTTTGTTTTTCCTGCTTTCCATTAAGTTGGTGAATCAGCGAGACTTTTTTTGGCCTATTTTTAATCTTGTGAGTTTTATTAGGAAACTGGACTAGTGCCCAATATGAAACAGGTGTCTTCCTGCCCCGAGCCCAGAGTCACTTATTCATTTTACACCCAGAGCACTTAAAATTTAAGGAACATGCAACAGATTAAAAAATTTTGGTAACTATTCCAAAACATCTTTTGATATCCTATCAAAACCAACAAGGTGGATTAGAAATGGACTTGTTTAAGGGCATACAGCTGATTTCTCTGTTGTGCCATCCTTTCCACAGCGGTGTGACTACACAGCCCCTCCGCCTGGCTAAACCCCGTGCTCCTTTGAGTCAGTTTGTAAGAAGGAAACAGTGCAGTAAGCAGGAAAAATAGAGTCTATCAACAGTACCATACCCGTGTTAGAGCTGTCTCACAAAGTACCTTTAAAGATCTGTATGAAGCCCACAGTAATGATAAGGGCCAGGGCTAAGAGCTTTCCTGCTGTAAATATATCCTGAATGCGCGTTGCCCATCGAACGCTGGAGCTGTTCACCCAGGTCAGGAGGACTGGAGAGCAAAAGACTGAATTCAGTGAAATGAAGTTATGTTTATTTAAGAACACATAGCCAAAGCATTGAAAAACACAGCCTGACACACATGTTCCTGCCAGGAGCTCTAGTGTGGCTGGGAGCGAGGGTGAGGAGGAGCACTGCCTTTCCCTGGAGCCTCCCAGCTGCAGGTGCATCGCTGGCAGCCAGCAGCTTTCCTGCCTCGGGTGCTGCCAGTTGGAGCTCAGCTCTAGTAACTGTGCCTGAGTGGTGCTTAACATGCAGGGATCGCTGCCTCCTCAGGGAACATCTTCCCTCCCCGTAGCTCTGGTTTGCCTTTGCTGGCTCCATAAGCAATTAATGCAGAGCCAGTGGCGTGTTGCACTTCCTACACGCTCGCGTTTGTGAATGTAGAAGAAGACTAGAAAGGGCTCAAATGGTGGTGGGTAACCCATGCTGGTGGGTAACCTGTGCTGGTGGGTCACTCGTGCTGAGCACCCATGGCTCTGCAGGGAGCACAGCACTGCCCCATCCCACAGGCTCACCTGCTGCCACTTTTCCCAGGACCCGCGAGGATTCAGGCACTGTTGTGTCCCCCTCCAGCCCACTGTGCTTGCTGCAGACAAGTGGGAAGGGACTGAATATCCAGCACTGGTCATGATGCCTGTTCTGGGACCTCCTTGCTTGCCTTTTGGGTTGTGGCCATGACCCCAGCCTGGCTGGAGCGGCCCCTCAAGTGGTTTCATGCAAAACCAACGCAAGCTTTGTGTGTGCATGAGAAGCAAATACTCACGTAAACACACCATGGAGAGGATCCTGGAGGCATTATAGGGGGGGATACAGTTAGGGAAAACAGGCTGCAGGACATAGTTTGAGAAGGTCAGCGCAATGACGGCCAGACTGGTTGGGTACATGATAAGCACTGCGCTCCAGAGCAGCAGAAACCTGAAAAGACAAGAAAAAGCACAAGAAGCAGTGCCAGGGGTGTGCTGGAGGAAGTAACGCATGCTCGGCTGTGCTCTGCTTTGGGATGGCTCCTGAGGCAGTGGGACCAAGCACCTTCGTCCTGGTCACACCTAGCAGTCACCTAGTCATGTTTCTCCTCATCCCTTTTTCCATGTTCCCAGTGCAAGCTGCATTTTAAATTAAACATTTTAAAGCAAATCACAGTTTAGGGACATATGGAACAGTGAAGATTATGCCCAGTGAGCATGTTTTGATTTAGCTCTCTACGTCAAAGCAAAACCATCTCTCCTGCTCCTGGGCTGACGTTACTGCAGCAGGCACCAGTCTGCACTGAAGCCATCTGTGAAGGGTTTCGGCAGGTCCCCCATGTGCACTCTCGGGGCTGCTACCGGCTCCCCGATGGTCACTGGGGGGGTTTCTTGTCATTGTCCAGGTTGGCTCTGCCACCTGGGCCAGGGCAGCTTAGTGCTGTAGCATTCTGTGATCACCCAGCTGGGGCCCACCAGGGATGGTCATCTGCCTCCAGCTGTGGCTGAAGGTGACTGCGCGGAATGAGGTGCCCTTGCAAATACACACTGTGAGATATTTTGGTTTCTCACTCTGGGAAAATGAAAAAAATACTTATCTTACAAAAGCAGCAGTGGATTTGGTTAGTGTTTTAAAATATCTGAAGTATTATTATTTCGGCAGTGAGAAGTAGTCATTGCAAGAAAGTGAAATCCTTCTTGCCATGCACATACACACCCAGATACATACACGTTAATTCATTCCTATATGTGCACAAATGCAACATCCAGCACAAATAAGGATCAGAAATGACATTTCCAAATAAGATAATATAATTTCTAGATTAGATGGGTTGCTTTTTTAAAGGCTGCTCCCTCCCAGCATGCCGTCTGCTGCCAGCCCCATAGATCTGACAGAGCTGGGGAGGTCCCACCTGGTGCTGTTAACCAGGAGGGAGTGCTGCTTGCTGGGTGTTCCTTGGGCTGAGCTGGTGAATGTTTCTCAGTCCCATACTTTACTTTGCTTTGTTGTTTTTGAGAAGTATGGGGCAATCTGATGCTTCCTTTTTCTTATTGACTACCAGGGAGTTTATGTGGTAAATGGGCATGATGCAAGAGTGGGTTACCTTCCCAAATGGTGCTGTTGTTTTTAAAACCCAGAGCTTTTTTTTTTCTCTCTCTTTATGTTTTAGTGTGACTCCTTTTTTCCCTATTTTTTAATGTTGATGTTGTTGTTCAGAGCAGTTTTCTTCAGTAACTGCTCTGTGCTCTTCAATGCTGAGGATAATGTATCCAGATTGGGGTAGATCTGCAAGCAGGAGCCTGAGCATTGGGTTAGTTAAGCCCCCGCACAGGCACACTGGGTCAGATCACTGAAAATCAAATATGACTTAAAGACTGCAATAATTGTTTGCTGATAGGGTCAGGTTGCTGGTGGTGCTGGGTGAGGTCAAGTTCAGCCCTTATTGCCCCTGCAGGAGCCACAGCTGTGTGTACCAGGCACAGCTGGCAGGGATCGGGCAGAGCCGGGGCCAGGGCATCTGGTGGGCAGAGGCCACCCCATCATGTTTGTCTTAACCCATGTGCTTTATGTGGGGGGCAGAGATCTGTTTTCAGCTAAAAAATGGGGAGAATGACTCTGAAAACAGTATTTCAAGCAAAATTGGCCCTTGCTTCTATGCTGTCAGATAAAGCGCATTGCAGTTGGTATTGGATAGAGTATGGTTTGATGGGAATGTGAATAATTCAGTAGACTTTCAACAGTTAATTTGTTTCATGCTGAACTGAAATGCAGGACTGATAATGCAAATTAAAGTAAATGCAAAATTTTAGCAGAGGGTGACGAAGTTGCACTGTCAAATGGGAAGTTCCAAAGAAAGGTGGCTTTAAAATGAGAAGGGAGCTTGCCTAAGATGCAGGCCCACTTTTATCTTGCTTTTCCAGATAAGTTTTAACTAAAGCCTGGTTCTGAGAAAAAGATATCCATGCTGGTCACTCAGATCATGTTCATGTCCCTGAACATCCAGGTGCCAGGGCTGCATTCGCTGAGCCTTGTTCTTGTGGTGCTGTCTCGTGCTGCTGGGACAGGATCAGGAGCCGGAGGTCCACCTGGCTGGGGATGGCTGTTTTTCTGTTAAATTGCACGAGGGGCGGTGGTGTTTGCTGTGGCTGGCAGGTGGGAATTAATCCTGATAAGATTACTCAATACTCTGTTTTCTAGGAAGTCTTTGCTTTTAAAGCACAACCTTTAATCATCTGTTGTGTAGGAAGAGTTGAGAGCACACTTTTCTTAGCGAAGAACAACTGTTCCAGATCAGCTATAATTGACACAGGGCTGAAATTTCCTGCAAACATAACTGAGTTCCAGATGTCCTTGCTATCGTGGTGCACACAATTTGACCAAGAGAGGTGCAAGCTGAAGGGCTGGAGGTGTGCTTTCTGCCCTGGGCAACCGTGAAGAGCGACCACAACCGGTGCTCGAACCCAAAGTCCAGCTGGAAGCAAGGAAGGGTCATCATGGCACAGGTAAGGTTCCTTTGCCCAGCTCTCCAAATGGGAAGTGGGGGAATTACTGTTCCAAAGGCTGGGCTGTGGCACTGGGGATTTCAGGAGCTAAACCTGATCTGATAAGCTTTCACAGTTACTCAGTAATTTACAGTGCTACAAGAACTGGAGAAATTAAATCTCTTGTTTCTGACTAAGAAGCGATCAGACCTTTAGAAAAAGGCTGGAGACAGCTGAATGTAGTGAAAAAGGAAGATGTATTTGCTCTTAGGATTTTTTTTCTTTTTCTTTCTTTTTCTTTCTTTTTCTTTTCTGAGTGTTGGAGTTTGTGTAGGAAATCCAAGCTCCTGCATGTGCTAATGGCAAAAGAGATGGTAAAATAACCTTACTCTCTGAGGTTATTCTTCTTCTGAGCAACTGTGGTCGTGCATAATGAGCATCAGTGACTGTTAGCTGGAAGGCCTCTGCTGTGTTTTTTGTTGTTGAGTCTGATCCAAAGTCCATTGAAGTTAATGGCTATCCTCCCATCAGTGTGCATGTGCATTAGGTAATGTCTTTAATTAGATTATTTTTCCCTGTTTTGTAAATAGATTGGAATAAGTGACAATCTGTGGTGGGTCGTGCTGCTTTTGGGAGGGTATGGCATTCATGTGGCACCAGTCATCCCTGGACCAAAACTGAATCTTTTGCAGCTATCTCTGCATAGTAATATATCTCTGCATACTGTGGAAAGAAGTTAACAGCATGTCTTGATTTGGGTTTCTAACAGTTTTGTGGACTTGGTGAAATTGGTTCTTAGACAAGTATTTGAATGTGCCTGTACTCCCAAGAGGATCTCACCTTAGATATAAAATGTCATGGACTCAAAGCAGCCTGTGAAAATAGGAAATTAGAGTGTTTGCTACTTGTGCATCATTAACAAAACAGAACAGTTGTAACAGATGCTGCAGTACAGATTATCTTACCATGGGAAAAGCTCAGCTGGTTTAAGAAAGTTTGAGCTGGTTTGAATATCACTAATATTATCTTAGATTACTGAAAGAATTATTGCCTTTGGAAACTTTAAAATTTTACAACAACAACAAAAAAGGAAACACAGAAGTATATTTGAAGCATGTTTTACTTGCAGTTTGGAGTGACAAAGCTTTGGCTTAGAGCTCTCTGCTGATTTCAGTGCTATTGATGTTTAATAAGGATGCATGTCCAGTTGCCAGTCACTGCTGGTGAAGCAGCTACGTTAGTTGCAATGTTCTTGCTGAGTATTTAGAAGTTGTATTTATCAGTGGGTTTTTCATCAAGCTGGATTTGTTCATTGCCTTCTGCAAGAATACATATTAAGCCTATTATTTACTATTTGGGTAATCTTTTTATGACCTGTATTGACAGGTGAGTCCATATCCATTTAAATGAGCTGAGTTCATATGGTTTCAGCAACATGGGATGTGACACATTCCCTGCAGTTAGAATGCTCACACACAAATGCTATTTAAAACTAAGATGATTTCTAAATGAAGATGAAAGTGGGAGTCGGCTCTCTGGTAGCAGACTGGAGCCCAGTATGACAGGAGCCTTCCCTCTCCTCTTCCTTCTCCCTGGGCTGGAGCTGCAGGGGAGTGTCCCTTCTGCCAAGTCATCTCCAGTGTTGCCATCATCACTGCTTCCAGCAGAATTCCACACACTGTCCTTTAGCTGGACTTGGGCTCAGAGCAGGGCTGCTGCTCCGCAGTCAGAGCTCCTGCCAGCTCAGGAGATGGCTCTATCCTGCCTCTCTCTCTCTTTTATTCCATTCACCTTCTTACATCACACCTAGCAGTGTTATGATTATTTTTATTTATTTTTTTTTTAATTTATGCAACCAACTATCAAAGCTGCCAGGGGCATGCTGGGGCATGTAGTACTCCAATGGCTGCTAAGATCAAACGATACTCCTTTGTTCCCTATACCTATGCAGGAAAACATAATAAACAGGGAGAATTTTGCAGGGCAGGGATGAGACAACAGAAGCAAAAAGGAAATGTCATGGTCATGGTGGGTGCAGCATGTGCTCCTGTAATAAACAACGTTGTGTGTATAGACCAAACCATCCATGTTTGCCATTGGGAAAATCCTTTGGCAGGTGCACTAAAGCTTTTTGGCCTGAATTTGATATTCTTTGCTGTAGAAGGATTAAGTCAGAAGAGAAAAGTGAACTTTTGGAGAAGCAGTGTTTTTTTCCTCTGAGGAGGCACAGCACAGGATCATGAAGGGCTCCTTTCAGCTCAGAGCCCCAAGTACCAGCACCAGAAGGAGAATGGGTGCTTCCAAAGTGGAAAACTAAAAGTTTTGGCAGCAGGCTTTAGGTGGTGGCTAGGCAAAGTGCATCAGGATGCAACCCCAGCCCAGCTTTACTGGAAAATACGACTGAGTCCCCCCTTTTTTACACCAAAACCTACGTGGAGGCTTCTTGTTTAAGACAACCCTTTGTCATACTTATGACACAGTTTATTTTCTTGGGAGAAAAGGTAAAGTTTCTTTGCAAAGCAAGAACAGGAGCACTGCTTCCCTTTAGGTGGTGAGGTTGTGCTTTTTTGATATTGCCTCTGCATCGCAAGCCTGGACACCAACTGAGCTGCTGCTGCAGCAGAAAGCTCCCTGGTCTGGGAGGTGGGAGCGCTGCTCTGTCCCCAGGTAAAGGCTGGGGAGCAATCAGTCAATGGTGTGTGGTTTGCTACAGCAATTGCATAGCCTGGTGCTTTCTGGTACCATGCAGATTCTCTGAACACAGCACAGAGTGAGCTGAGGAACACCTGAAGCCTATGTTGTTGTTGCCTCAGTCTGTGCTGCAACACCAGTGTAGTATTCTATGCAAAGTGGGCCAGCGTTCAGAGGAGTGACTCCTCTGACTGAAGAAATGTGGACTTTCATGAGAACTAGTACAAGGCAATGACTAAAGTCTCACAAGCATCAGAAAACTCCCCTGTTGCCTCGCGTGTCTTCAGGTGCTGTCTGTGCCCAGTGCCCGGGCAGCGCTGAGCCGAGGCAGGCACAGGTATGGGACAGGGGGCCAGCCTGCTCATGCTACGCCTGTGCCAATTTATCTCAGCAGCCAGCTCAACTGTTATGAGCTTGTTTTCCATCTCACATGAAAATAAATATTCGTTTCTTTTTTCCTTCTTTCTTTCTTTCTCTAGTTTGCGGTTTCGGTGCTTATTTTTCACAAACCCATTGCATGGCCCCTCCACTTGCAAAGGACCAAGCTGGCCAGAAAATTTTGGTGCTTGTCTAGAGAACACTGAGCACTGGCTGATGGCTTAATTTTTCCTGTTGCATACACAATAAATATAGTAAAATATAAACAATGACCTCTTCTCACTTGTCCCTTCCTCCCTTAGCCATACTACTCCATTCATGATATTTTCAAAGAGAAATCATTCCCTGAGTTAGCTTTTCCCCCTGCTTTGAATTTGCAATGTGTATTTTGTACAGTGGCAGTACATGGGGCAGCACAGCAAGCAGGCACTCCCACCCGGGACACTTCTGTGGGCAAATCTTCTCTGGCAATTTGCTGTATTCTACTGTGTGAAGAGCTTGCCATGTAATGCTATAGAAATAATTGCCTTCTGCATTGACAGTTAAAGGAGGACTTTGGTTTATGGTAAGCAGCTCCAGTCTGGCTTCCCTGATGCGTGAAGCTCCTCAGTATGAGGTGGTGACCATTTGTGGCTGGCACACAGGAATGTCACTCAGACACGGTGACATTTACAACGCAGCTCTTTCCTGTCATGGATTTTGTTGAGTCAGAGAGCAAAGTGAAAGTGTCTGCAGCTCTGTGTAGGGGCGATTTGATGGATGTTTCTAATGAGAACAGAAAGAATGGCTTTGCAAAAGCATTTTATTGACAAACATTCCCTGTCTCTTCCAAGTCAGATGTCTTTTCCAAACTTAACATACTCAGTATAAATGTGTTTTCAAATTACTTTGTAGAGATAGGGTACTTACCCAGCTAACCCACCAAAAATCTCTGTGACGTAGGAATAATCCCCTCCCGATTTGGGGATAGTGACTCCCAGTTCAGCATAACATAGCGAGCCAAGGGCAGCCACGCCACCGCCAAGCACCCAAATAATGAGAGCGAGTCCCACCGAGCCGGTGTGCTCCAAAACTCCTTTTGGTGAAATAAAGATCCCAGAACCAATGATATTACCTGGAAAGGACAAAAAGTTTGCAGTGAGGCAAACAAAAGTGGGAAATGCACTTTTGCTTTCTGTTTTTATTTTAAAAAAAGGGCAAACAAACCCGCGGCCCCCACCCCACCAAACAAGAACCTTCCCACCAAACTCTCCCAGATTTTGCATGATTGTATTTTATCTGATTACACCCTGGAGAAAGCATTGCCATTTATCAGCAATCAAGGATGGTAAGCACGTGTTCAGCTCTGTTGAAGCCTGATAAGACTCGGGTGCGTATCTGTGTTTGCCACCAGTGGTTTTGTGGCATGAACTCAGACAGCTGCTGTCACCCACTATGCCCAAGTATTTTATTGAAAGGAGTTAGAAGTGTCTTTGTGATGATGATTTTCATCTCCTTCTGAGAGGAATCTCAACAAGATAAGGCCCATCTTCAGGGGTAATGGGAAGTCAAAAAAACCTTCATAGCACTATCTATAGTGTAGAGGTCAAGCCAGGCTCTTGCCATTAGGGCAGGTTTAAGATTGTGTTTGAAAAGTCATCTTAGTCTCTAGAATATTAGAAATTAATTAATCAATCCCGCTGGATTGCCCAGAGGGTTTTGGGACTCTTGGAGCAATGGGCTGCTTGTGGCATGAGACAGGGGAAGCCATTCCCTGAGTATTAAAGTGCTAGTATGCAATGGTAAACCAGAGAATCTGACTAAACACAGTAACATGTAATACAATAAAGATACATTCTTGGGGTGGGGTGGTGGGACGTGCTGGGCCTCTTCTGTTTGCTGGCCTGCCAGCTTGGAGAAGGGCAGTGCTGCATACAAGGGCTGTATTGGTGTAAAAGCTGGCTTTGCAATATTGCAATGGAGCCACATTGTGCAGTGTCCCCAGGCAGCTCAGACTGCGGTGCAGGAGCTTCAGGTAAGGCTGGCCAAGGGCAGCAGTGAGGAACACTGGTACAGATGAAAGTGATGCAGACCCCCTACAAGTTGTGAAATTGGTTTTTAAAGGCATGGATGGCATTGAAAAAACTTTTTTTCAACTTTTAATTTTAATTTGTAAGCTTTGTGTCTGGCCATGTTCCCCTGTGTAAGAGTCCTCCCACAGGCACAGGCAGGCCAGTCATTTTCTTTTTAGATGGAAGTTGTGAGTCACAGCTGCCATTTTAGGAAATACACTGAACAGCAACAAAATTCTGATAATGCCTGTAAAGCAATATTATTAAGTCTTGTATCTTCCCTGAAAGCCACATAAAAAGAAAAAAACATTTGCTGGTGTGTGGCTAAAGGGCTCAGCAAGCAACTTCTGTAGCTGGCTGGTCTGGCTCTGTGGCAGGGCTCAACCTGTTCCTGCAGAGGACAGATTTTGGAGCGTGAGCCATGGGGTGCCTCTGTATCAGTGACATGAGGGACTCTCCTGCTACGGCTGACACCAGCCTCTGCAGGGGGTGCAGTGCTGCATGAAGGCTGAGGCCATCTCACCCGGTCCCATTTAAAAAGTGGTAAAATGCCAGGCAGGGGTGGGTTTGTATTTGGGAAGGAGCTTCATGTGTGAGGAAATCAGTTACAGATCAACTTGAAGGCTATTTTAAATTCCCCTTTTGGCATGGGAGATAGCTGTGCACATCCCTCACCCTCCATCCCAAATTGGGGCCCAGGGATGCCCCTCCAGCACCATGGCTCACATACTGAGAAATGGGAGGCATAAAATGGGTGGGAGCATGAGATCATCAAGGGAAAGGGAACAGCCAGCCCTGCCTGCCTGTGCTCTTCCCTCCTTCCCCCCCAAGAGCCGGTGGCAGTGGCCGAGTTGGGCTTAGTGGCTCCCAGTCCAGAGACTGTAAAATATGATATGAGGGACTGGGGTTTACTCTAGAGAGGAGGTGAACATGAGAATAGTAGTCTGCAAATGTACAGAAAATATTTGTAAGAAAAACATTTTTGTGTGCATGGGCTGCTTTCTTTAATGTCCAGGATGCACAGATTAAACCCTAAGATTAAATGAGAAATAACTGGCTTAAATGGTCATGGAGGAAATTGAAGGTAAAGCTTCAAAAAAACTTTGCAGTGTTGAGATCTTTAGCCATGGAGGGAATCCCTGGGGAAGACCAAAGCACCTCCCACCTGAGACCTCCTACTGCAGGTGGGAGAGACTTCCTCCAGGACCAGAAGCATTTTATAGGTATTAAAAAAAATAATGAATTAGATCAGGGATATAGATGTTATCAAAACTAGATCATACTAGAATAACAGTAAAATTAAATATAGCTATCCCTTAGCTCAACTAGCACAGGGAGCCCTAACGACCGCTGCAGCATTAATCACGGCAGCTTGCGCTGAAGGAATGGGTTTTGATGCGGATGAGTTGAACAATATTATTCCTAGCACTAATTGATTTATTCTGGGTCTTCCCTACTGGGAAGCTACATGCCTGGAGTGAAGTGGTGAAGTCTTTCAAGAAAATAGATGAGGAGTTAATGTATTGCTAAAGCACACATAATACTTGGTAAAATTTATGAGCCTTTTTAATCATAGGTTCTCCTGCTGGCTGAAGCATTGCAACATATTTAAAACAAACAAGCTTTTCTGGAAGACTGGTTGTGCCCTGTTCAGGAACTCTAACAAATCTTGAATTTAAGCTGAAAAGGAAATACCTGTCTTAGAAGTTTAAAAACTGTCTTGACAAGGTCTCTGGCACTGCTGTGCACTGCAGCTGTAACAGCTGTACTCATGCATGGGAGGAAGGCCTCATAAAGGATCCTTAAAAGTGATCCTCTAGCTGCCAGCATAGATACGTGTGTGTGTCTATTTTTCACACATCAATGCACCTGAAAATACTGCAGGTTTGGGAGGAGCCAGTGAGGAGCATACTGAATTTAGGACATACAGCTTTTCACCACAATAGATCTGTAGGTTTTAACTGCCTCTCTGGGATGGGACAGCACTCATCCCTGTTCTGGCAACCCCACTACTGAACAAACAGTATAATCCAAAGTATACCCAAATACAGAATAACCCATAAATGAGTTCCCTGGCATCACACCATCTCCTGCTCAGTGCTCTCTTTTACCTTAGCTCAGGTTTGCTGCTATTTTTGGCAGCAAACAGCAGATGCAAATATCCATCCTTCAGCAAGCTCTCGGTGAGAGCTTCCACCCCCACACTCTGTCACCTTCTCATCGTGTCAGTATGTGGAGAAAGGATAAAATCCAAGTGCAGCATGGCATCCTCCAAACTGATACTGGATTAAAAAATCTAGCAAACTTTCAAGCTGATGTGCAAGGTTACAGTGTGGTGTCTGTGCAGATCTGTGTTGTGTGGGGGCTGATGGGGTGACCCCAAACACTGCTGTTGGCTGCACACCGGTGAGGGGGAGAGAGCTGACTGCGTGCCTGGCTTTCAGCACCTGCTCGGCTGCTTCGCTGTGCTGGGCCGACCCGCTGGCAGGCTGGGCAGGGTGGGGAAAGGGGGAGATGGGAGATAAGCGGCAGCACAGTGGGAAGCAGCGTGATCAGGCCATGCTGTGATGGACCTGGGGAAGAGGGAGACAAGTCCTGATGAGGTGTAACTGCAGAGATAAGGTGGCGGCAGTCGTCTGGTGTGGCAGTGATAAAGTGCAGTCTCAATGTACAGACAGAAAGCCTATGGTGTATTTTTTAAATGCTTGCACTGGGCTTTGTCAAAGCCCTGAATCTCTCTCTGCTTCTGGTTTCTGCTGCTAGGAAAGGGCATTGCTCACCCCCAGCTGCCTGGGCACCGAGGGGCATCAGCAGTGGGGCTGTTACTCAAAC
Source organism: Aegotheles bennettii (assembly GCA_013398125.1). Classification (NCBI taxonomy): domain Eukaryota; kingdom Metazoa; phylum Chordata; class Aves; order Caprimulgiformes; family Aegothelidae; genus Aegotheles; species Aegotheles bennettii. The sequence goes on along the minus strand of VZRW01004275.1, from coordinate 1,079,786 downwards.
CCAAATTGCTGTGGGGAGAAGGCATCTGTGGCACAGCATGGCTTAGAGTAACACGCTCCTGTAATAGCAAGACTGCCAAAGGAGTCCTCCTTGTATGCAAGTCTGTATTGAGCTAGAAATAGCTAGTAATTTTTTTAATTTAAGGATAATGCTTTCTGGGTGCAGCTACCTGAAAGGGCAAGGCAAGAAGGAACAAGCAGCCTTCTGGATGGTTCTTTCATTCAGTCACAGGAATTTTCTTGTTAAATAAAGTAGTTAATCATATTTTTAAAAAATCTAATGTCCTTCATGAATGAATATGTGATAAGGCAAAATTATCCTCCAATCTCATTATGGATTTCCGATTATTTTGCTCTTAAAACATGTGCAAATCCCGTATCAGCAAGAGTGGAAGTGCTACACCCCTTCTGACAACAAAATGTTCTTATGGAAACCTGCCATGAATGTGGTAAATGTTCCTGGGAAGTACCATCACTTCACTTGACGTAGGACATGTTTAAAAATAGCTACGATGGGGATGCTGAATCGTTCCAAGAAAATGAGATGTCACAAAGTGATGAGAAGCAGAGTTTACAGGAGGTCACGTGTTCCTTAGCAGACTTAGCAGTAAGGCACATGTTTTACCTACAAATAGGTATTTCAAATAGCTATCTCCTCAGTCAGCAGAAACTCTGGGGAATTTGGTGAGCAACTCTACAGCAAGAAAGAAATTGGCAGAGTGGTTCAGGGAGACTCTTGTTACTCTGCTCACCATGTTGGGGATAACTTGTTCCAGCTTTGTTATTGCTGGTACTCCTGGTACTCATTGTATTTATTTTTAATTCTAAAATATGAAAAGAGGGAAAAAATTAATTCCTTCTTGCAAAACAGCCACTTTCTCTGCTGGATCCCCATCCTCCCCAATTTCCCTTATCTAATGATGCTGGGAATCTTTTATGCTTGTAACTTTGAGATGGGGCCCTGGGATGGGTTTCCCAGACCAGCCACTCACACATGCAGTGTGTGGTTTTGTTCATAGGTCAGTGCCTCGTGTAGCACTAAAACATTCAGGAACCATGGTACTGACCTGAAAATTAGGACATGGGGCTTTACTGAAAAATTCAGGGTTTTCAGTTTGCCTCTGGCTTTTGAACTACGAGAGTGCATTTGGGGTCAGGTTTTGATGTTTTTCAATGTAACTATGGGAGTTGAAACTCATCTTTTAAACAAAAGCTAAATTCTTATTAAAACACTGCAAGGGCTGCACTTTGAAGGGAAACACTAAATATCACCGCGCTTGTGAGAAAATAAAGGGACCTGCTAATACTTCGCATATTCACTTAGCATGCAAAGTCCTTAGGGCATCTTTTATTTATCTGCAGCACAATCCACACAGACTGTAAAAATAATGGATCTTGTAGCCTGTTGAAAGTATTCAGCACTTCTTTAGGAATGGTCTTGCTGATTGTGTTTAGAGACCGTATTTCTGATAAAACAAAGCAATTTCCTTTGTGGTTAGCAAAGAAAAATATCACTCATGCCTTCTCATTGCTTGTGCATTTCATTAAAGATCTATGTTACACATCTGAAATTCTGAATGGGCCTATAATGTGGACTAGAAATTTGTCTAAGCAGTTCTGTCCCCTAAGAAGTGAAATATTAACAACAAAGAAATTCCATGCCTTTTTTTTTTGTTGCCACAGTCAGGTAAATCACTTTGTGACTAGTTGTTCAGTGAAGGATTACAGCAGGCAATATTTCTGAAAAACTGTGTATGGTTCATGAGCATAAATCCTTCCAGACTCCTGCTTTCAAGTGCTGTTGGTACTCCAGAGCTCAGGGTGGATCACCCAGCACTTGGTGGCACGTTGCAGGTAATGAATGGGGAGGATGTGATACTCAAGGGTGGCCTCTGGCAGGGGGAAAGCCTTCGTTACCTGTGTGTCCTGCTTCCTTCAGCATCATTGCAGAGGTGTGTCCCACGCTTATTGAGACAGAGTAGGAGTTAGGAAGACAGTGGTCTGCATCATCAAGGATTATATCCCCAACTATATATTGGGTGTTTTATTGCTACAGTTGTAACGGGCGATCTGAGTATGGGTCTGGGTATCTCGGCTATGGCGGGCAAGTCCAGCATCCTTTCTCAGTGCCAATGTGGGGAATGTAAGCCATTATTTGTAATTTTTTTTAATGAAGCTGTAGAAAATGAGATTTTTATTTTATATTTTTTTTAATGAAATGTTTGAGACCAACCTGCTTTCAGTTACAGCTTTCTTTTGATATATTGGTATACTGTATCTTTAACAGTAGATACAGACAGTTTTCACTGATAGCTGTGAATAGGAGAATCACCAGAAGTCTACCCATCCTCTCAGGACTCCCACATCTAAGTAGACATTGTTCAGGCCAACACGATGACAGTCTGTGTCGTTGCTTAAAAATAGCTCTCATAAACAAGTGCTGAAGCTTTGCATCCTGTCTGGGAGGATGTTAATAAATAAATAGATCTTGAGTGTGAAATATTGTAAAGATTTCAGATTAAGCCAAAAGGGATCATGCTTTACAAACTGTATAAATACAAATTAAATGAGATGGATTACGTCAATAATAGTGATGATGTAGCTCGTCATGGATATTTTTGTATCTATTTAGCAGAAAGCTGCTAAACTAAGCAGCCTCCAGTCGAGCTAATTGTCAGTTACTAATTGGCTCTCAGGAGTTAAGCACTCCTAATTGAGGACAGTAGTGGCCAGTTTTTATGGTCACTGCCTGTTTGTGAACTCGGGGCATGACGCACCTAGAAAACCAGCCAAGAAGTAACATGCATAGCTCATAATTTTGGTGCTAACCGGAAATCTCGTGGCAGCACGGGCAGTCCTGCCGGCTCTTTTTATTTCCAGTAAATAAACTTGCAGCTCTCTGCCCTGGCCCACGCTCCAGCACTGCCCAGGAGCTGCACTGCGGCTCTTAACAGGATGGACAGGCACAAGGTGCTGCTTGGCCTTTGCCCCGCTCTTCTCCAGCTTATTAACAGAAGTGTAGTGTTTAATACAAGAGATTATAACTGGGCCTCTCCCCCCCACCCCTGCTTTTAAAATACAAAGTGTAAATGAAGTTCTGAATCGACAAAGTGGTCGGGGTTAAAAAAGTACCAGGAAAAAGGGACTCTGCTGAATTAAAACCAGCAAACACTCCAAGTGCGTTTTCTTAACCTCTACTCAAGCACAAATTTAGGCTCTGTGGCAGTGGTTTAGATAATTCATGTAATGGGCTTGAACTTCTTTGCTTTTAAATAGCATTCAGAAAACTCTTAATGAAGAATGGATGAAGAATAAAAGAATCTATAGAGCTTGGCATTAAAGTAATAGCCACTTAACTTCATATGTGAGCAAAAAATGTAATTATTGTACCAGGGGAAAATGAATTATGGCTCCTCTGCTAATACTCTTGTAAAGGAAAAACTGAAAAATGGCTATAAAAATAACAGTGATAATTTAATGTCTGTGGGGATTGGTATTTAACAAAATTAAATTATCTTAAAATCTGACTTAATTTCAAATATCTGTTAAAATTCCTAGCAAGTAAGAACATGACCAGTCATTAAAAACTGTAATTCCAGCATTCCAACTGGATTTTACTGGGTTAAGAATTCATAATCTGATTATACTACACTCAATTTTAAAGATTGTAAAAATTAAGCTACTTAAAATACTGAAAAGTGTTTTCTTTAAATTGTCATAGATTTATAAAGAAGATATTTGCCTTTTGAGCACTAAAATATGGTGTGAGGTCCATGAGGACCTGAAGAACCAGGTTTTTCTAACAATGAAGGTGTGGTTAGAACACAAAACTGGGTAAAGGGAAGTAACTATTTCAGACATAACTTCACTAATAACAACAGATGCAGTCTGTGTGTAAAAGTCTGTTTTAATACTAGGGTTATCTTTTGCTATTGCATAAGATACTGTGGAGATTGGCATTTACATGTATATATTAAAATGTACTATCTCTGTATTAAAATGAGCTGCAGCATCCTCATAAGGATGCTTGCAATTTATAGCATTGCCCTTTACCGACTGGAATATTTAACCGGCCAGGCTCAGTTTCCTGCAAACTGCTTCACTTCTGAAAAATCCTTTAAGGAACTTAAAGCCTCAAAGAAACACGGTAGGGTTTTCCATCCCCCCGGTTTTCCTCAGGAAAGCGGCTCGGGGCAGGAGGGGCCCTGGCCCCGGCCGCCCTCTCCAGGCCGTGCCGGGCATGTGCGGCAGGAATAGCATCCTTAACCTGGATTTTAGGGAATATTACTGTGGCTGTCACAGTTTTGGTTTGCTGTTTATCCCAGTGTTACTCTAATCAACCTGTTTGCAAGACGACTGCATGTACTCTTCCCTTCAGAGAGCAGAGCCTCTGATTTCTTGTCTTTGATGATTTAAAACCAGAGGACTGATTAAATTGCAGAGAAATGATGAGCAGAAATAGCAAGTGGGTACTGCTTGTACGTGAAAGCTGCACTGTGGTGATTTTGGGGGTGTTAGGCAGCTCTGTGTTCTTTCACAAACAAACTTGTGAGAACTGCTGACCTCAGTCTGTCCGTGACCTTTAACATATCTGGGGCCATTTGAAAAGTAAGGTGTATAAGCTAATAGTTGGAATGACTTTCCACCAGCAGTGGAGAAAAGCAGTACTTGTGAACCCTGGGAGGTGTGCTAATGGCACTGTGGCACTTGGCTGCTCAGCTGAAGCCTGCTGCGTACCACGAGGCTGCCCATGTTCAGACCAGCAGTAGCCCAACCTCTGCCAAGGTACCCAGTAGCTTAAAACCAGAAAGATATGGTGGTTTAAAACTTCTACCTTTCTGAAAGGCAATGCTCTTCTATCTCCTTTTTCTAAAATTAGTGATAATTTGTCAATTATTTTTCTTCTACTGAAGGCGGCTAACCAAGAGAAACTTCACCAAGAAGCCTCTGTTTTAATTACAAGATTGTAATGAAATAATCTGCTGCTTGAGTAACATTCAAAGATTACATTGGCAGGTGCTGACTGTATTTGTAGGAAGTCACGTCTTTACTGTAAATTACCTCACTGCAAAAGATACGATGTGTTCTATTACCACTATAGTACTGAAGAGTCGAATTCAAATGCTCCCTTAATCGCAAACAGCACTGGAAATTCTGACCCCATTCTCTGGCTTGCAGGCACCGTGCTGCCCTGAGCATGCGTGTGGGCATACACTGCTATGATAGGTTAATTTACAAACCTGCATGTCCAAAACTGCAGGGCCCAGCTGAGCACCTGGAAGGAGATATGGTTGTTCTCATCAGTCAGTGCTGGTCCCCACCTGCATAACATCTCCCTGTGCTGGAGACCAAACATGCAGATGATGTGTGCAGAGGACAGACCTGCACTAAGGTAGATAAATGGTGAGGAAATGCTGGGGATCAGGCTGCTTAGGAGCACGTGAAATAATAAAGGAAAAGACAGATGTCTGCTAGTGTATGGTTTTACTCCAGATTATTTGAGTAACGCTGCTGCAATGTGTTTATATCAAAGGAGAAGTTAAAGCCTGTATGATAGGATTTTTGTTGTTTTCTAAATTGAAAACTCCTTTTATTCTGCTAATCCTTTCAGCAGCTGCAGGCTCTGTCTGCTCTTTTCAGGCACACAGTCCACTGCTTTATTTCCTGCTCCTCTGTTCCGACTCTTGTACTTGGTCTGATTTCTCCACTTCCTTAACTTCTGACTTGTTCTCCTCTTTCCTTGCCAGTGTTGGATATGTGGGCTGCATTTAATTACCAAGGAGAGCAAACCTCAGCCTCCTGTGCTCTTCTCTATACGCTGCAACGATAAGGCAGAAATATTGGGAAAAGCCTTCTCCTAGGGACTAGCTGACATTTTTCTTGGGATATTCTCAAAGGAGAAACACTAAGTGAGCTCCAGCACGCTGCTGCAGTGAAAGCAGCCCATGCAGTAGTAGGGCTGTGTCCAGGCAGGGATTACTACCAGCCATCTTTGCTGAGCTTCTTAATGCACCTTCCCTTCCCGCCTTCTTCCCTGGCACCAGGGACCTTGAGTAGGGTTTATAGCAGGGCAGTGCTGCCAGGTGAAGATGAGGGGCCCCAACAGAGTTCTGTGGAGCAGTCATTTTTGGTGGGTCCCAATGCACTGCCACTGGCAGCAGTGCAGGGAGTTGTAGAGAACAGGGGCTCAAATTCCCCCCTTGACTGTGGGACTTTAGCACATAAAGGAGCTACTTTGACCCTTGAAGCCAAGCACTCTTGTGGTATTAGAAAAGGCTTCAACCTTTCCACTAGGTTCCAAAGAGAAACTGAATGCTAAACCTACATTGAGGGGATATAGATGAAACCCCTCTAATGCTCCTAAAATCCTTGGGTTGCCCCGGTAGGAAAGTGCAGCACTACACACAGCTTTCTATAAACAGTGCAGTTTCTAGTACGAGCCCTTGTTATCTGTCCAACATCTGTTTTCTGTGCTCTCTGGACCTCAATATCCCCCTGCCTTGGAGTTTTACCTGCAAACAGCAGAAATGGCATTAAAACCCCTGGTGTAGAAGTGGGCAGTTCCTCATGCCCTGCCCTGCATACTGGAGGAGGTGTGGGGTGTTCTCTAGGACACTGTGAGACTTTACTACTATGAGAGAAATCCTGATTTGAGGGAAGCAACTGATAGTGGAGCAAGGTCCCCCCGCAGTGGCTTAAGAAGCAGATGCCAGCCCATACAGCTGACTTAATGTTCGTACCTTGGCTGAGAAATCATGCAAGTGGCAGCTGTGCCTCTGGGACAGCTCTCACAGTGCCCTCTGCACCTGCAATGATTTTCAGTATTTATCAAGAAGAAAAGCAATTACAAAATGCTGCTCTAAAGGTTTCCCAACTTAGCTTTAATTACAGCCAGAGTTCAGCTGTGCTGGGGAATGCTGTGGGTCAGACAAGGACAGTATGACAGATACAGCTTTTTGCCAGCCCAGACTCTTCATCCCTACTCATGCCAATGGCAGGGAACTCACACCACTTTTGAAGCATAATTTGTTTCATGGAAAATGCTGTGGGTTTTGTTGGTTTTTATTTTCTCTTCAGCCCTATTCTTCTTGCTTATTGTGATGGAGCATAGTAAACAGATTACTTAAATAGTCTGGAAAATTTATCAGCAACTGCTGATAAAATTTATGAGTGGGAAAGCTTCTTCCTGTCCATTCCTGACAGTTGTCAGTCCTCATGGAAGTATCTGTATTTGCCTAATTAGAAATTGCATATAGCCATTTTATTTTATCTATCAAAAGTCACACAGTACACTAATACAAGGTCACAGAAGCACCTTAAGATCCATTAAGTGCATCTCTAAACTAGGCATCACTTGATCCTTAATCTCTGAAGGGGTATTATGGGAATTTAAGCATGTTAAAATTTAAGGTAAAGCTTAGTATTCAATAGTTTCCTGAACAGTAAAGGAGTTGAATGCTGACAGTGCCTTCTGGAACTGAAGTTCCAGACAACACATATTTGAAAATAGCACTAACAAACCACCCAAATACACCAATTGCTGTGTTACAGCTCAGGTTACATTATTGGGAAGAAAGATTGATAAAGAATCTCCTGTAAGCTCTACTGCCACTGCCTGAGATCTTACACAAACCTTATTTTGGATGCAGATGTAAACAAGACATGAGCTCTTTAGCAAAGCTTGCTGCTCTCGCAGGTTTCACCACTCCTTCATCGGAAATCATTCAGGCTCTCAAGTTTACATTCTCCTGGCTGTAAATCTGTGTTAGCAAATTCTGGTGTAGGCAGTTTTACTTCTGTCAGCACTACATCTCTACTTGGCTTTGTCTCTTTTTTAGAATACAAAGATATGCTAATGTTTCACTATGGTCAATGAACTGATGTGGAATTTAAAAGCAAAAAAGTGTATTTATGTTTCCTGGGGTGTGCACAACTGTTGTACAATGATATTTGATTTAAAGCTTGCACCTAATTGTAAATGCACTTTAATAACAATTTCAACCTGAGTTTAAATGAGATATACAAACACCAGCTTAGTATATCCTTCTACGGGCATCACTTACTATACTATGTTGCTGTCCTCATGTATTTAGAAATTGGTGCTGACCTAAATTCTGTCTTTAATTATTTTTAAATCTTTTATTTATGTTTCAAGAATACATTTAGAGAATTTTACCAACAAGAACTAGAAACTTTTTGACTTCCAAAAGAAATGTCAGCTTTTCTTGAAGCTGTTAGATACCTATGATATGGGCATGTATGGGAAATGCCAGATCTGTTGTAATATGATCTCAAAAATCAGTAATATTACTATGTAATTTTCTTTTGTGCATATGAATCCTGTATTAGCAAATACTGCAACTATTTCTTGAAATTAAGCATCTTCAGAATTAGTAGACTTCATGTTGCTCACTTAGGTCTTTATGTATCAAGTTTGTCTAAGCAGTTGACCAGCTGTATAAAAATTGCATCTGAAAAATGTTACTCCTTCCCCCCAGGTGGAAAAACTTGGTTACAGTATGTTTTGAGTACATAGAAACATGGAATTAAATTAGCTAATCCTGCAAAATGCAGATTAATAGACCTGAACACCCCTGCCATCGCAGTGTATAGGACCCTGGTTATGATACACTTGCTGTTCTAGTACTGCTACAGATTGGAGATGTTTGACTTCTTTTAGGTAACTAGTAAAAAAGAAAAACAAGGCAATAGACTTCTGGTTGAAGTAGGTTCTTCATAAATGTCATTTTACAGAAGTTTTGTCATTGGTTTGGGGTGTTTTCAGTTCTAGTGCTTTTGAGCAGCTAGATCCCAGCTGAGAAGTCCTTGGACTACATCAGAAGGCCACAAGGGGCAATGCAGGGATTTCAATAGATGGTGCTTTTAGAGACCTGTCGTCGGGGAGGTCCTGTGAGTTGGTGGTTGGAAGTGAATTTGCTTCTCTTGGCCTTTGCACTTCCCCTGTCTCTGAAATCCAGATGATGATCCCTACCTGCTGCAAAGGGCAGCTGGGCTGCCCGAGCAGCTCCTGTGTCCTAGCCATGTTTGGTCAACAAGCAGCCATTTTATTATTAGATTTGTGGTAAAAAGGATTGTGCGAGAATGGCCCCCTCTAACCATAATTCACGAGAACAGATTTCACTTGTCCCCATTGTGCAACCTGAACACAGTGTGGTCCACTCACACCCACTGGTGCGGTACAGCTGCTGGCCTCGCTCCGTTACGTGTGTAATAACTCACTAATGTGCTTCATACCTAGCTGCTTTTGTTTCATTTAGGGCCTGATCCTATGAGGCATTGAAGTCCTCAGCTGTCCTTGACCTCAGCAGGATTTTAGGGACTCAGGACCTGTTAAGAAAAGGGTCTTTAATCTCCCGCCGGGAGCTCGAGCGTGCGAAGGGGAGCTATTCCTCCTGCAGGCACCCATAATATGTACAGGATTTGGCTACCTTTTGTAATACTCCGCTTAAATTTTAATGTGTTGCTAGGGAGCTGGCCGTGTCCACAACCAACAAACATGTAGATATTGTATCCTACTGGTCTCTGGCAGGGTTTACTGTAAGAAATGGCTTTATTGCAGCAAGATCTACTAGCAGTAGTACAAAAAAGTAGTTAGTCAGCTTTTTTTTAATTTCAAATATTTTAATTCTATCATACAAATAGAAATCCCTTTCAAGCTGAAGGCTAGGCATGTGAGAACACCACCCAGAATCAAATACTTCTTTCCTTGTTAAAATATTGATCCAGCTATTTTTTAATTTACTTGAGTCTAAGTACAGTGTTTGGAAGCTTAGCAAGCTTGGATAATTTCTGCTCTCTTGTACTAACTAATGCTATTACTATTTTCAATACACTTATAAAAAGAGCTGATTATTTATGTTTCCAAAGTGTATGGCTTTTCAAGTTTCCAGACTGTATTTAAGAGTATTAGAAACGATGAAACTTTTGTGTTTACAGCATCCTAGAATGCCATTTCATCTCCCTTTCATGGACAATAGAACTGCCTGCATTTTTTAAATTAGTGATAAAACAAGGCTTGAAATCGGAACTACCAAAGAAATAAGCCTCCTATCAAAACCAGACAAAATCTGGGCAGAAGAAAAAAAAAGTCACGGGGAAAAAGAAATGAAATATAGTCTGAGATGACCTCCCTAAAAACAAGCAAGCAAACCTCCTGTTCTATAAAGCTCTCAGGAGAGCTGCTAAAGAATTTTTAAATAATCCAGAGAAGGAACTCAACCCCTCATGTTCATTCTTCTCAGTCCATTCCTTGCAACTCCCTAAGAAAAAAAGATCCCTTGGGTGTTTTGTACAAAAGGATGAATTTTTATGATATAAAAGCACACAGCTTAAAGCTGTAAGTCCTCATATTCCTTGGCAGTAATTATCTTCATGTTTATGGAGAAGCACATATTGATCCTTTCCAAGGCATGGGTTGGCAGGGAGGCAAGGAACACTCTTCCCCATGGGGCCCAAGCAGGAGCAATCTCACAGCACAACACGGGACTATTAAAAACCCATCATGTATGACATGTGATAATAGTTTTTTATCCTTATCTCATGATGTTTGCACAATCTAACAGTGAAAAGATGGAAGACACTTAGGAACTACAAGAGACTAGCCAACAAAAGATGCTTTTTCTTGTCAGACCTGTAATGCAATGACCTTTTTGCAAAACTGCTTCAGTTATAGAGAAGGTGTTTCAGTATTCAGAGCTCAGCTTCTGTCCTCCACTGTCTGAACAGATCTCTGTACTCCAAGAGGGCAACTTTTTCTAGCCTGAGTGCTTGTCTCTATGTGATTATCTGGCCCAGAGCTAATGTAGCATAATTAACACATCTGTGAGCTGTGCAGTGTCACAGGTGAACTAGAGGTTTTGTGGTGGGAAGCCTTGTGACATTCATTGTCATAGATCATATAATGTTGTGGGTTTTAGTTCTCTGACCCAGTGTATTCAATAGAATGAGATTCTCACTGAACTTGATTTTTCCTGGCTTTCGTGACTCTAAATAAGGTCCTTATATGGTTCAAACATAATTTTTGTGGTATATTATATTAAGATGTTTGGCCCGATCTAGATTATGTGGCTTCATGTAACTGATGAAAGAGCTATTGTTTCTCATAGCAGAAAAACTGCCACTTATCCAGATCACTGACCTATTTCTTGGACTCAGAAGTAACCTTTCTGACGTCTTACTGATTTTAACGTTATGCTTCACACTATTGATCTTAAAGCCCCATGTTTGAAGTGTGATTACAACAGTATTTGAGGATCAGATAAAAAATTTCAACTTGATTTTCAGATGTAGAACGATTTTATTTTTCTGCAAGTTTTGGTCCTATTCTAAAGAAAATGTTAAATCAATTGGAGTAATTCAGCCATGGGGGTTATTCCATTACTCAATGATACAGAAATTCCTCAGGCTTAAACATCACCAGTATATTCCTCTCCACCTTTCTTTATCTGAGATTCAGTGGAATTTGTCTCTGTTGTCTGAAATAGATGATGAACCATGTCCAGGAGCAAGAATTTAATCGTCTCACCCTAACACTCATTACCCTGAAATCAGAAAAACAGAATCTACAAATTCCACTTCTCTAATCTCGCTTTTCAGCCCTGACTTGCAGAGGCCAGTGCCAGAAGAGCACATCAGGAGAATAAACTAATACTGCATAAAGAGATTTTGTGGAAGCTGGCATGTGAAGAAATGTATTTACCATTATAAATGGCTTCCCTCTGCAAGGGAATAGGGCTTGCATATTCTCTATGTTTTCTCACTATACAGGCATCTAAAAAGGAATTAGGATACTGAGATGCTCAGTCCATGCTGGATTGCTGGCTCCCTGCTCTTTGCTGTGGAACATCTGCTAAAGAACTCTTTGCGAGACTTTTGGGTTTTTCAGGACCAGCAGAAAAAACAACACTGTTACGATGTTTTATATTTGGGGCACTTTGGTAGTGACAAATGCCTTCTCATTTTATCATGCTGCAATCAAGATGACAAAAATGTGGCAGCTAGTAGAAACTCCCCCCACGGCCCAACAAAAAACGGGGTCTTGAAAGGAAAAGTTTGGCACACAAAAAGCTCCAAACACAAAAAAGCTAAAACTCTACCAAACCATTTCTGCTTGTTGTGAGCCTGCCAAAGCAGAACAGACTTTCTCAACAGAAAAGGCTACATTATGCTAGAAGGAAATGAGCTGCAAGGCACAGGAAAAGGGAACACGGGTGGAGATTTATGGCACTGCTGAAAGCAGGCACTGTACTGCCAGATCAAGAGTAAGACACTACCAAAGGATGCTACCTTTGTTTTTTCAACTATCAAGGGAGAAGGAGAGTTTCTGTTGCAGGGTATCTAAACTGCTGACAGCCACTGCAGAAAGCCCATCACTTCAGCCTTCTGATCAGAGTCATTGTGTCCCAATAAGAATTTTCTACTTTTTTAGAAGGTAAGAAGGAAAAAAAGGAACAACTAACAAAACCTACCCAAACTAAGAACACCCAAACCAAAACCACCAGTGAATGAATACCTGACAGTCAATAACCTGGAAGCAGAATTGTATTACAAACGTTACAAGCCTTGTTCAAGTGTCACTGACTTTACAAAGTACAAATTGAGTTATTTGCAAAAGATCTTCATTTTGCCCTACTGTTGTTCTGAAGATCATATAGGAAGGATTTGTTCTTGTTGACATTTTTTTATTTTGGGTTTGTTTGGGTTTTTTTTTTTTTTTGCTGCTGTTTTGGCTCTTGCTCTTCGTATTGTACATGAGGGACTTCACATGGCTGAGCTCTTCTGGACACAGACTGCAGCAGAAAGTCACATCTGTGGACAAACAAAACCATTTTCTATGTCCAAAAGGACTCAATTAAGAACAATATAAATACTATATTTTTTTCCTACCAAGATTTTCTAATTAGAGCTCCTTTTAGCCTCCCTCTGTAAATTCAGTCTGAGGTAAGCTGCTAGCCCAGAGAAGCCGCAGGATCTGCCTGGATTTTTACCAAGCTAACTTGAACTTTGCCATGGTTTTCACTTGCAAGTGAAACTGCAGCTTGTTTTCAGCTCCCTGAACTCAGGTGAAAGGCTGCCCTAAGTGATCCTGATGTACAGTATGCTGCACAGCCTCAGAGAACGCAAGAACACAGTATCACCCCTGAACCATATCATGCCATACATGTAGCTTGCATGACGTATTTTAGATGGGCATCCCTAGGTTTCTTTCTTTCAAAATGTAGGGTCTGATTTTTCTCAGTAGTATGTGCCTGTCTTTCATACTGGGTGTCACACCAAATTAAGGACAGCTATCAGCTTTTATGTACATATGGAACCTGAACATGTAGTTTTCAGTAGTTATGAATCTGAGCCTAAGCCTCTAGGCTGTATGGAAAAAAATCTTCAAGTGCCTTAAAAGTGTCTTTGTGGTTTCTCACTGTTAAGTAAGATGTGAATTTTATCTTAACAAAAATTTACTCCTGTCTTTAATTACCCATAATCTGCATTTATAAGAGGACAATATGCTGAATTATATTTCTCTACAGTCCAGAGCTAGATCCTGAATTATTATTGTCCTGAAAAAAAAAAATAATCAGTCAAGTAGGTGTAAATACTTCGTGTGCTATGTCAGCAAGTGCTATGCGGAACTGAATGCTCAAAATACTAGTTAGCAAGGTGGGTAACAGAGATAAGGAAGACACTTTCTTTTTAGAAACACTTTTTTTTTTTTAAGAGAGAGAGAGAGAACCACTGAAGTAATCTGTATTTCTCTCACAAGTCAGTGAACAACAGTGTGTCCTAAAACTTCAGCTAGCTATAAAAGTGAAATGCTCTCACAGAGTCAGAGGGGGAGAAGACTCTTGCTGCAAAGATCACCATTTTCTGTGACTATGGGTAGGGTCACAGAAATTGGAAGAATCACCTAGAAATGTAGGTGTTTTTCTTCTTTCTTGTATCTCTCTGGTTTTGCTGCAGTCCTGTAACTTCGGTACTATTCCAGTGAAGTCCATTGGGGCTGTCCCGGAATGATCCTAAGGATTTGATAGGTTTGATAAAAAGATGGATCTGATGGGTGCTGGTTGATTCAGTGACCAATAATCAGTCTCCCTAAACAATGGTGGTGTATGAAACATGATCTGAGAGGATTCACCAAGTAGCTGGCATTAATACCTACCCATTTCCACTGAAGTTACAAGGTTTTTTAATTAAAAACATGAGTATGAAGGCTATTTCCAGTTCCATGTGCTCTCTTTCCCAGTGTTAAGCTAGCAGCTTGCTGACTCCTGTGGTAGATTTCTGTCTATAAAGACCATCTGCAGGATTTAGGGCACGTCAGAACAGCAAGAGACATTGCGGCAAGCAAGGCTGGTAAATAGTTTTCTGTTAATAGCAGGGAGGAAAAATCACATCCAGTGCAATTATGCCTCTGAACTTGGTGTTATCTCAGAGCGCTGCCCTGGGAAGTGATATTTATGTAAATGAAAAATTCCCTGTAGATACATACGCAATTGTTAGTAAATAAGTACCATGCCAGGCAGTTATAATGACAACCCAGGAAATATATTTGGTCACTCCTCTGTTGGATTATTATGATGTGGGACAGTAATTTGCACTAAATATTAGGACAATCCTGACATGAGGGAGCATCTTCAATGTCAGGGAGCTTTTCAGCTTGCATGCTTTCTGCTGGGACCATCCATAATGTGGCTGACTGACATCAGCTATGGAAGAAGGCAAGCGCGTGCTGTGTTCTGGGTGATGCGGACAGACAAATTCCAGAAAGCTACTCCTAGAAGTAGCAATAATTGACTGTATTGCTCACAGGCCATCTGATAACAGTTTTGATACTATCATTGAACTTGAATCAGGAACCTGTTTACAAGGGGTCTTACATCAAGCTTGTGTGTGAGTAGAATAAGCACCGCAAGCATTTTTTAAGCAAGCCAAAGTCAGCTGACACAGACAACGTGACTGCATGTGCTCAGCAAAATAAAGAGATGTATTTAGTTTTAGCTGGCACTTTATTGTGGTTCAATTTGTAGGTCTTCTAATATGTCTTATATAGCCTGACATAAAATCATTCATGGGTATACAACAGACTTCATAATGTGTGTGTGACCCTGTTGCTACTTCCAAGCAGTTTTACAAGCTGCATAAACAAACGTCTTAAGAGATATTTAACTGTTTGTTTTATATAAAACTACTTGATCTGTACAAAAAACCCAGTGAAACATTTCATTATATGTCTTGTACATGCGATTTGTGTATACAGTTGCATGTACATTTCCAATTGGAGAATGGTTAATTTTATTATTCAGACCAAAAGTATCAGGCTGGTAGCAGACTTGAATCAGGCTGCTGTTTCTAATTCTTGTACTTTTCTAAAGAGCAATGGTATGTGGCAGAAACTACACAGAGCCAAATCATGGAACTTCTTACTTAGTTTTTCATCCACACAGGCAAAACTCTTATTGAAGGCACTGAGTAAGAATTTCTCTATATAGCTAATATGCCTGTGCTTATAGAAAAGATACATGTGCAGTAATCTTAATTACGCATACAAGTAAGATATACGCATACGAGTAAGATATAAAGCCAACTATGTAGATAGTGCATAAAATAACTTGAATTAAATATGGCATAGAATTCTGTGTCTGCTAAATAAATACTAATTGGGTTTTCAAGCAGTTAGATAGTATCTGTAAGTTATTATTTAGTAGATAATAAGGCACATATGTTGCTGCTTTTTAAATTGTATCACTTCATCTGAGTATTGGAAAACTTAATTTGCAATGTAATTGAGTACATTAGAAGATTATTAATAGCTGGAGTCCATGAGAGATTGGTTTTCATTGTATGTAACCATGTTTAACACAGAATGGTTTGGGTGCTCCTACAGCAAGTCTCAGGCACTCTCCAAAATTTTGTGGCAGAGATGAATTGCCAGAAAGATTTGTTACTGCTACTAAACACTGTGTTCAGCTTTACAGTCATTAAATATCAGTATCTTTTTAGCATTAGCACAAAAAGTTTTTGTATTTAGTACCTGCATTTACATTAGGATATCCCAAAGAGGTGTCTTCTGCGTCAACATGAAGTAACCTTTGGAAACAGCTCTTCTCTAAGTAGGCTTGTTTGTATGCAAACAATAAAGTAGTAAATAAATAAAGCAACAGAGTCTTATGTCTTGTGAGAAAGCTAGAGTGCTGGAAGAAACCGGGAGACTGTCCTATGGGGTGAATATAAGACAGGCATCTTATATTCCTAATTCAATGTACTTTGTTCTGCTATTTTTTCTGACTACTTTTTTTAGATGAACTGGTATTTCTTAGGGCAAAGCCTTTCAAACCTCTACGAAGAGAGGATAAAAATTTTAAAGGATGTTTTATGAGTGCATTAAGATGACATATCGGTTCATTATATTGACAAGTATCTCAGTTGTAAAAGCAGTAAGAAAATTGTCCTATAATTCAAAACATAGAAAAAAGATGGAAAAGGAACATCTACTTTGCAGGGATTTAGCCCAGGCCATAGGAGCTGCAGGGGAGCTAGTGGGATGAGGGCTGCCTCTGCCCTCCTGTGACCGAGTCACTGCTCCCTGAACCAGTACGTGTCCTGTGTTTCCAGGGCAGACTGAGCATCTTCTTAGCTCTAATGGCCAGAAGCCTGTAATGTTTAAACTGGAGAAGTCATGTACCTGCATCTGGAGGTAGTTTTTATTAGATGCAAGTATGAAATTTCATGGGGCCCTTATGGACTGTGAAATATTGAGAGACTCTGACATTATTGGAATACTCTCAAATATACCAGATAACTGTGTTCCTACTTCCCAGCCTTCTCTTTCACCTCATTTCATTATGCTAGGGAGCACAAAGATGACAATCTGATTTTAATTCCAACTACAAATCATATAACGCTTTATTTTAAACAAGCAGAATTAGTGTATAGAAGGCAACCACAAGCTTATTAATCACATCTTTATAGGCTCACATTTATAGTATTTTCCAAATACTCCCTTGCGTTTCCTCTTCCTGTTACTAATTACTAGAAGATTATCATTCTCTATATCCATCCTGCAGCTGATTAGAATTGTAGAGCAGTCAGCTAAAACAGTGTTTGCTGTAATGCTGGCAGATCACAGCATCAAACTTTTATTTGAGAATGCAAAAAATATCCTCTTACATTTTCTGCACCTGCAGCAGTTTTATACGCTATTTGCATAAAGACAACCTACAAGAACATTTAAAGAAAAATGGAGCATAATCTTAGCTCCATGCACAGCAAGAAGTTTTCTTTCAAAGGTGACAATTTTTCTTGGTGTTCTCAAAAAATCTGACTTTGCCATGGCACACATCAGAGTCTGATGTCTAAACCCTCCTCCATGATGATGGCTGATATAAGAGTCCTGGTCTGCCACCAGTTCAAAAGCCTATGACACTGACTGCACCCATTTTTCCCCCACAATCAATCATTTGGAAAGAAGTCTTCTCCTTATGTTAAGCTTTATCATACAGAAAATTTGTGAGATAACAGGCTGCCTAATACCAATTCAGATCAAGTTGTTTAGATTTTTGCTGAAAGAGTCTTCAATAACATTCCTCTTGATTAACTCAGTAATGGCTTGCAAGCCACAGAATCACAGAATGTTAGGGGTTGGAAGGGACCTCGAAAGATCATCTAGTCCACCCCCCCCGCCAGAGCAGGACAACCTAGAGCAGGTCACACAGGAATGCATCCAGTTGGGTTTTGAATGTCTCCAGAGAAGGAGACTCCACAACCTCTCTGGGCAGCCTGTTCCAGTGCTCTGTCATTCTTACAGTGAAAAAGTTCTTCCTTGTGCTCACAAGCTGATTTGGTATGAGTCACAGTGTCCTCTAGCTATAGGCTGTCATGCTTTATGTAGTGACATCTACAAAGCTATACCAAACTATTACTATGTATCACTTTGTTACTGTAGACTTTGCGATACATGGTGTAATTTCAACCACCTGCACACAAACAAATCAAATCCCAACACAGGATCCTAGGGTGGTTTTTCAAACTTCTATCAAAATATGGGGGAGTTTGCAGCAGATATTTTAGGCTTTATTTGGCAATGCAGATAACCTCTAGTGCTTAAACTGCTTAACAGTACTAGACTTTATCATAAAAGTCAATATTTTTCCCTACTCAAATGTCTTTGATTAGATGAGAGGCTGTTTCACAAGATTCATTTTGTACGAGAGTTATATGTATGTACTCTACCTGCCAACATGTTGCAAATGAGTTGGGTTGATGAAAGGCTGACTGGGAAGGGATCTGAGGGAGCAGGGGAGAAGTCCTGAGATACAACTATCCAGCACCAGGACTAGCAAATGACATGGATGCCATAAGTTTTCCTATGGCCCCAGCAACTCCGGCGATACCTAACCCTGGCAGTGCCTTCCAGCACTGCGCCTCGCTCAATACCCACAAGTACCCCACTCTTATGCAAGGTCATCTGTGCTCTGTCGAGATCCAGAAACTGGACTTCCCCCTTAAATATGCCAAGGGATTCAATGTAAAGGTATGTCTGTATACCTAGAACACATCTCCTCTCAAGCTGCAGCTACAGCTGCCCATCAGATGCTAATGTTCAGTCCGGGATTGGAATGAAGTGTTTTATATAATAGCCTCACCCATGATTCAAAAGATCCTGTTCAATGGCACTAAAATTTCTCCTTTCCAAGACCCTATCCACCTAAATGTAGCATAAAGGGATACGGGGCTAACAACATTGAATTGCAGTAGGACAGTACGATAACCCATGGGAAGTATGCGGGAAAGTCCTCTTTGTCACACTTGGGGACATCATTTGTGCACCCGTAACGGGGTGTCCCAGCCAATTCTACTGCTCAGCATATTCCCATGGACATGGCAGCTCCTGTTGTGCCCACTGTCACCTCCCCGTGCTGCCATGGACCTTGGTGCCTCTGTCACAGCAAGCCTTTCCAACAGCTCATGGTGAAGAAGGCAGTGGCGGGGTCTTCCCACAGGGTTTTGAGGCTCACTGGGTTTGTCTGGAAACTGCTCTTTCCCCCGCCTTGCCCCCACTTCCCTCAGCCCCAACCCTGCGGTGATGGAGCGCCAAGGGAAAGGGGCCGGGCACAGCCTGCCCCGAGCGCTCGGTGCGGGCTCTGCTGCGGGAGCAGCGCTGGGTGCGGGCTCAGAGCGCGGACCGGGGGGGCACCGTGGGGCAGTGGGGAGCGCTCGGTGCCGGTGTCCCCGCTGCCAGCTCCTGCGCAGCTGCCGTGGGGCGCTGCCACCGAGCTGCCACCTTCATCTGGAAGAGCTCCAACCTCTGATGGAAGAATCAACTTTTGTTTGGCAATAAATGCAGAGCCGTGCAAGCCTTGGCAGCTCGAAAGGCCATCGGGAAAACGCTTTAGAAAACCTCACGATGCGCTCAGCTGCACGGGCGCTGCAGCGGGGCTCTCGCTCCTGCTGTCGGTACCTCGAGGGGACGGTGCGCTACGGGCGACCGCCAAACACCGCCCCGTCCGTGCCGGGACGCGCCGTCCCGTGCACCACCGCCCGGGAGCCTTCCTGGCACCGGCACCGGGCGGGGAGCTGGCGCCCCGGTACCCCCGCCCGCGGGCGCTGTGCCTCGCCGCGCCGGTCAGC